>APFE030982254.1:0-29188 GCA_000404065.3 Pinus taeda
ACGTTCGACCGTGTATTCGACGGCCTCTCCTCTGGCCAACAATGGAAACCATTGGATGGAATTAAAATCTGATGCACAAACAGGGCCGAATTTCATTTTTTAAGGAGCTTGACATAGGAGAAAGAACCATGCTCTGACCAATCATGTTTCATTTTTTAACGAGGTTGCTACAAGATTAAAACTATCCTCGAGAATCCTTGTTTCATTTTTTAGGGAGCTTGACAGAGGGAAATGAACTATGCTCCGACCAATCATGTTTCATTTTTTAACGAGGTTGCTACAAGATTAAAACTATCCTCGAGACACCTTGTTTCATTTTTTAGGGAGCTTGACAGAGGGAAAACTATGCTTTGAGCACTCCTAAGTTCATTTTTTAAGGAGCTTGACACAGGAAAATGAACTATGCTCCGAGCACTCCTAAGTTCATTTTTTAAGGAGCTTGACATAGGAAAATGAACTATGCTCCGAGCACTCCTAAGTTCATTTTTTAAGGAGCTTGACATAGGAAAATGAACTATGCTCCGACCAATCATGTGTCATTTTTTAACGAGGTTACCACAAGATCAAAACTATCCTCGGACACCCTATTTCATTTTTTAACGAGGTTGAGACAGAAATAAACTATCCTCATGGGAGCCTGTTTCTTTTTTTAATGAGGTTGATACAGGAAAAAACCATCCTCAAAACAAACTTCATCATAATGAACAAGAAGTCGTAGCTTCCAAGAGTGTCTCATCCGGTGGAAGGTCAACATCTTGGAAGTCGGGACCCAATGCCCCCAGGACACTATGCACGACGACGACGGCGCTGGATATAGGCATGGGATAGGTAGCCACGTAGTTGACCTGCAGGGGGGCAGAGACAACTGGTGGATAAAAACCAGGAGGGGACGACAACTGCGGAGAAGGCGTTGGGGGACTCACGAAGGAAAATTGATCGATAGTCACGATTCTTCCGTCGTGTGGAAAGCAAACCATACGAAAAAGGGAAGAAACGATGGCCCCCATAGCATAAACATAGTCGCGACGAAGGAGAAGACTGAAGCCTAAAGCCCCTTGGGTGACCAACACATCTATATAGACGGTTTTACCTCCCAAAGTAATAGGGAACTTGGGGAGGACTCCTAGAGATGGACATGCTCTTCCGTCAAAAGCCAACAGAGTATGCATGACCGGCCTAAGCGGCGGGGAACCGAGAGCTTGCCAAGTAGTATATGGCATGAGACTGACCGACGCGCCTTCATCCATAACGGTGCCAGGTAGGGTCGTGTCATAGGCATGCACAGTAATCTGGAAAGGTACATGGGATGGAAGGCAGTAAGTGGTCAGGTGACTCCAATCAAAGGAGATAGCTGAACTGCTTGGTGGGGGAATCATATGATTGCCGCCATGCTCGAACGGAGCCGAAGAATGACCCTCTGAGTCAATAAGGATAAGAGGATCGTCGTCAAACTCAGGAGAATCTGATGAGACATGAAGAACCTGTTTATGACTGTCGTCGAGAACAGGTTGGTCAACTGGTGGTAAACTCGAACTGACACGATCGCCGACCAATGGTTGATCGGGAATAGGCTGGGTGGAGCCAGGTGCAAGAAGAGGAGACTGAACAAGAGAGGTATGTAAACCAACCTTGTGGTCAGTAGAAGGACAATCTGCTGTGGCAGAAAGACACTGATATCCAGCGGGGAGTTTGGGTGAGGGATCTGCAAGACTTTCCAACACAGAGGAGGCTTTGTCCATGAGTGGGCAAAGGTGAAGGAAATGATTGCCTTCACAAAGTTTACAAGGGAATCGAATCTTCCCTTTTCCCTTGGTATTCCCAACTACGGAGGTAGCATCGCCGTGAGCATCAGTGGACGATGAGGGATGGGTTGGATCACGAGACCATATTCTTAAGACCCTGGGAATGCCAGGACAATCACGAAGAAGATGGTTTTCCTTGCATAGTCTGCAAGGAAACTTAACCTTGGGCGGAGGAGTGGGAAGGAGTTCGTCTTCCGTTGTCCATGGTGGAACAACAGTTGTGCTTGTAGTCGTTATTGTGTTTGTAACCGTTCCCTTGTTTGACTTCTTCTTCTTTGTCTTCTTCTTCTTCTTGTTAGCTACCTGGGTACTTTCACCAGGGGAAGAAGGAGACGTTGAAGTAGGTGTCGAAGGGGTGGGGTCCACCTTCGGTTCAACAGGAAGTTGAGCAGGTGGAGGGACTGATGTAGTATCAGCCGACACAGTAGGGACCACAGAGTTTGAAAATAGCCAAACTGGTAACCCGACAGTTAACCCTGGAAGGGTTAGTGTTGCCATATAAAGAGCACCAACATTTCCAGGAAAAGGGAAACGACCAGCATTCCCATCAGGTGGGGAACTTAGGTTGATGAATCCTAGAAAGGTTGTCATATTAAGACGAAATCCTACTCAAGCTAGCACACACAAGATCTAATTGGGTAATGTGATCGTGGCCAGATAAATTATTAAGACACTTGACTTGACCTTTTCATCTTTAAAGAGTCCAGAAAAGGACGAAAAGATGACTCTAGTCTCCTTAGATTGTTTAATGAGCACGAAGTGACAAGCTGCTCACTTACACCTTTTCTGTTAGACAGTCTGAAAAGGATCAAAAGCTGACTACTCTGGAAATCTGGGTAAAAGGGTTTGCCAAACAATCTGTAAAACTGCTTATACACCTTAGCGATCAGAAGATCACCAAGGACTTCCCGTACTGCAGTCAATCTTCCCGAATGTTGTGTTCAGTGCATTACGGTTTGTAGGGCAGCAGACTCGGCTTCCTATGGATCAAAGGTTGCAAGCCTATAGGGGTCTCCTAATTTATATTGGACGGTACGTGGGAGCACAGTCCGTACTGGTACCTATCGTTTCACCGTGGAGGAATCACCCAACCACTCAACGATAAACTACCAGGCTTAACGATGCCGGAACACGTCTCTAGCCTAGACCTCTAGAATGTGAGCGTTATGTTTCAATGCGTTGTTAGGTTCATTGAATTAATTTTATCGTTCATCTTCGATTAGGTCTCAGTTTCTGGTCCTAGCGTATGTAATCTCTCGAAATGTCCTAAATGCAACTACATGCAAGAATTGTATTCGTTTCGTTTGGATGAAATCTAGCTACAGAAGAGTTAAGAGGTTCACACAAACAAAACGATCCCAAAAGTTCTAATGCAGCTAACAACAAGAAAGGAAAAATCTTTTCTTTTTTTCTTTTTTAAAAGCAAAAACTAACATAACATGCTAATTGATGAAAAACAAAAAATCTTTTTCTTTTCTTTTAAAAATAATATGATAATGCACTTAAGGGGTTTCAAGAGATATTCACAATCAGATAATTCATTCCAAAGAATCTATAGCCAGATCTGAAACATGAACAATCACCCAGCAAAGCAAAGAAAAACCAAGATCTTCAAAGAACTATGTAAGCTAAGTCACAATGAAGTCAGGTAAAACAAGCAAGCTAAAAGTGAGACACTTGCAGCATGAAATGTAAAACTCATATAACCACCAGAAGAATATGGAAATCAATCAATGAAGTGACTGGATCTGTAAATCACAAATCCAACGGGAGGCTCGATAACAAAGCCACAAAGGCCAAGATGTAAAATCAATGGACAAAGGCAAACAACTGAAGGATGGAAAAAACCACCAGCCAAATATCAGTCCAACAGACTTCCAGGAGGCATAAAAAGAGCAGAAAGACACAGACCCAAGTTTAAGAGACAGGCAAACAAGCTTATTAAAAAAACTTAACCGGTGCGGCGCGACTGTAAGTCTGCAACCCGCGCTAAACAGAGATTGGCGCGAGTTGTCTGAGAGCAACACTCGCCAACCAACGCGACTGTTCAAAGAAAAAACGCGCTGGCAGAGTTTGCCAGGCAAAAAGACAAAACGGATGGTCTCAGGCTTGGCTTCTAGTACCTAGACAGAGCGAGCAAGTAAAAAAGATAGCAAGAACTCTAACCAAGAAAATTATTCAGACAAATAAATGAGAGAAAAACGACATGTGAGGCAAGATTGAGATTGTCCAGTTTGTAAATCGACCCGGAGATCGACTGAAGTGGCGTTGATCTACTTCACTTCTGCATAGCAGAAGTGTTTCGAAGGCTACCTGGTCGCTCTTCAGACTCCGTCCACAATTTACAAATCAAACAATACAAACACAATCAACAACCAACTCCCCAGTGGAGTCGCCAAATTGTTGGGTAGGTAAATCCCCTCTGCGGACAGAGGCGATCCCACTAGCACGATAGGGGTCTAGCAACAATCACACACGCTACACGCAAGTTCCTAATTGCATAATTTAAAGGTTGATCAGAAAGATCTACCTGAAATCCAACGCTATTTGTCGTGGAAGAAATGCCGCTCCTATCCTTTAGCTTTGGCCGGTCACTATCCTTACGCTCCATGCATGGAAACCTGCACAAACAAAGAACAATCCAACACAAGCGTAAAATCCAATATCATGCAATTATATATCAGTCAAGCAGGATATAACTCAAATATCATCAGAAGAATATGTGAGTGGAACCATAATGATAGTCGTTCATTATTCAATAAAAGAAGAGAATAATTACAGCCAAATAGGCTTGACGTTGAAATCTCCTCCAACTGGGTCAGCAGCTAAACATGCCTTGCAAAGTGACTTCCTCTCTCAACATTCCAGCAGCATAACTTCTCTCTCATCTCTCACTATCAATCCAGCATAATCTTAACTCACTTTAGCTCTTGCAAAACTTCAAAACTAGCTGGTTCAATGCAGGGTGACAGTTATTTATAGATGGAGGAGGAGGAAGTATTCATTGTATCCGGACACTTACTGAAGATTTGGCATTGTCCCAGAATAGCCTTTGGACTGAGTTGTCATGGATGAAAAAGACAACACTCGATCACTTCCATGGGATTTTTCCCCAGAGAACTGCATGAGTAATGGAGGAAAAAACACTTCAGTGCACGCTGGCCAAAAATCATGACCAATTTTGGGTGGCGCGGGCTTTGTTCTGTGACAGCGCGTCCATGGGCGCGTCCTCTTTGGAGGAACTGAGCCATTGGCGCGGGTTAGACACTGTGGACCCGCACTAATGGAAAAAGGGCATTTTTTAGGGCTAATCTTCAAAAGGTGTCTTCAGGGATATTGAAGTTCATACTTAGGAGACTCCAATGCAAGTCTTTTCAAGTTGTGTCACTGGTCACAGGTCCGTAAATGTGTCCTCCAGTGTGCGACAGCGGGGGTAACAAGGATGGTGACCAACGGTGACAAATTACTGCGTAACATCTACCATTTATATGTTATATAATTTAATGTGATATTCCTATTATAATTTTCTAGTAATGCTATTAATAAAAACAAAATTACAATATAACAAATTGAATTTTATTATTTTTATTACTTTTAAATTTTTGAAATGTATACCAATATTTTACTTCTAATAATTTAAAACATATTAATATAAATTTAATATAAGCTCAATAGGTGTATATATAACCAACTTTTGTACAATATATCTACACATTTCTCTATATTAAACTTTTAGTTATAACATTAATCAATTTCATCGTTAATAATAATTTTAAATAAAATTATAATTTAATTAATTATTTTAATAAAATTATAAGATTTTTTAAGTGAAGTGTAACTCCCTTCCCTATGCTTTTTTCTTTTTTGAAGTTGTCATCCTCTTCATTTCTATATTTATTGTATCTATAGTGTAAGGAGTCTACAGTGGATGTAAACGTAATTAATCTTCTTTATTTCTATAATTATAATATCTACTGTGGAAGGAGTTTACACATCATGTGAACGTAATTAACTCTAAAAACTTTTAATCTGAACTAAAGATTTTCTGTTCATTAAATTCGGCAAAAATCTCATGTATATGACAACAATAGGATTTGTTGCTAAATTAGCTCCATTTATTCTTGAGGAGGAGTTATTGCATCCTATGTTTGTTGTGAGAGAATTTATGATTCAGTTTTCTACTCCCAGCTATTAAAATGTAAGCCTATAGAGGATATTGGTGCTGAGAGTGTGTGAGGAACTAAATTGTTGTAATCTCCTGTTGAATAATAAGATTCTCAATGCCTTTGTTTGGTGGATGTAGCCCAGATTGGTTGGGTGAACCACGTTAAAATCTTTGTGTTATTTTTTTATGATTTTGTGTGTGTTGTGTATGCTTATTTAATTCAAGTTACGCGATGTTTGCTCCAACAATTAATATCAGAGAAATGTTGTGGAGCTGGTACATGTGACAGAGACGGAAGATAGGGTTGGCACGGTTTCGTTGCGAACAGTCGCGCCATTTTTGAGCTGAAAGAAGGGTTGGCGCGGTTCATTAAGGAACAGTCGCGCCAATTGGCATAGTTTGAGCGTTATAATTGTGCCAGCGCGCCAAAAATCGCTATTGGTGTGGAAACGCAAGGATTAAGCGTGCCAATTTCGTGAATCGCGTCGATTTTGTTTGTGGCACAGATCTTCCACCGTCGAGGAGCGCCAAGCCTCTTTCTCTTTGGAAAAACCGCAATTTTTTTTTTAAATTGTAATATGCCATGACATGGTACGACAGAGGCATTGTATTATAAGGTAAAGGATTTTTTAAATAAAAACTTCATTTATTAAAAAGTTGGAATTGGAGATTTTGTGTGTTACAACATGGCAAAAAATCAGAGTTCTTGTTTTGAGATCGAAAAGTTCAATGGCAGAAGCAACTTCGACATCTGGAAAGTAAAGATGTATGATCTACTCGTGCAACAAGGTGTGGCGAAGGCTTTGTCGGGAAAAGCCAAACAATCTTACACGATGATAGATGATGAATGGAGCGACTTGGATGAAAGAGCACTGAGCGGTATTCGACTGTGTTTGGTGGATGATGTTTTGTTTAACATCGTGTCAGAGAAAACTATTGCTGGTTTGTGGACAAAGCTTGAGAAGCTTTACATGACAAAATCCTTAACCAATAGGATTCTTTTGAAGCGACAGTTGTACAGTTTTCTCATGAAGGAAGGTACATCTATTACTGATCATTTGAATACTTTTAATACTCTCTTGGTGTAGTTAGAAAGTATAGAAGTAAAATTTGAATCAGATGATAAAGCTATAACTTTATTATGCTCATTCCGCAAGCCATGGGATCTTTTTTTTACTTCTATAGGTCTTAGTTCATCAGGAACCCTTGAATTTGATGATGTTGTTGGAGCTTTGTTTTCCAAAGAGACAAGGAAGAGGTCAGATTTAGAAACCTCTACATCAGAAGAAATGATGGTCAGAGGTCATTCTAAAGAAAGACACTTCATTAAACACAACGACTCGCGTTCAAAATCGAAAGGGAAGAAGAGTAAGGTAAAGTGTTGGTTTTGTGGCAAATCGGGACATTTGAAGAACGACTGTTGGAAGAGACAACAAACATCCAAAGAAGACTCTTCGACAGAGAAGAAAGAAGCAAACATGATAGATACAGGTTTGACATCCATTTTAGGTATGAGTGATGAAGTGTTATTAGTTAATTTGTCTAATCATGATCAACATTGGCTGTTAGATTCTGGTGCATCAAATCACATGTGCATTCATAGAGAATGGTTCAAAACTTATAAATCAATCAGTGATGGAGTAGTTTACATGGGAAATGATGTCACATGTAACATTGTGGGAATTGGTAGCATCCAACTTAAAATGTTTGATGGGACAAATAAGATTCTAATTGATGTAAGACATGTACCTGAACTAAGAAAAAACCTCATTTCACTAGGAGTACTAGACACTAATGGATATAAAACTTTTATTCAAGGTGGAGTAATGAAAGTTTATAAACAAATTTTACTAGTAATGAAAGCAAAGAAGGTTGGAAATCTTTTTTAGTTAGAAGGAAGAACAGAGTCGGATCATGTTTCTACAGTATCTAAAAATGACAGTAATTCTATTCGTTTATGGCATCAAATGTTGGGCCATATGAGCGAAAGCGGTTTAAAGATTTTATCTGATCGTAGGTTACTTCCTAATTTAAAGTCTGTTAAGTTAGATTTCTGCAAACATTGTCTATTTGGGAAACAAAGCAAGCAGAAGTTTAAAACTGGAAAACATACTAGTAAGGGAATCCTTGATTATATCCATTCTGATGTTTGGTGTCCATCTCCTACAACCTCATATGGAGGATCATCATACCTTGTATCTTTTATTGATGATTCCTCTAGAAAAGTGTGGGTCTACATGTTAAAGAAGAAGTCTGATGTATTTACAGTTTTCAAACAGTTTAGAGCATTAGTTGAAAACATCACTGGAAGAACCATTAAATGCTTAAGAACTGACATTGGTGGTGAGTTTACTTCAAAGGAATTTGATAATTATTGCAAGGACGTTAGGATCAAAACACATAAAACCACTGTATATACTCCTCAGCAAAATGGAGTTGTTGAACGCATGAACAAGACTCTTTTAGAGAGAGCAAGAAGTATGCTTAGTAATGCCAATTTGCAGAAGGAATTGTGGACATGAGTGGTTTCTACAGCTTGCTATCTGATAAATTGATCACCATCAACTACAATAAGATGCAAAATTCCTCAAGAGGTATGGAAAGGTCATCTTTGTGATTATTCTAAACTAAAAGTTTTTGGTTGTGATGCATATGCTCTAGTTTCAAAACATCAGCGTTCTAAATTAGATCCTAAATCAAAAAGATCTATATTTTTTGGATATGGTGGTGGGACTAAGGGATACAAATTGTGGGAACCTACTACTCACAAGATCATCATTAACATAGATGTTAAATTTAATGAATCTTCACCTGAAAATCCAGATGTAGATGATAAATTGAAAGAAGATCATGTATATAAGCTTCAACACATTTATTTTGAAACCAGTTCAAATACTGATGATAGTCAAGATGAACAAGTTTCAGATGCAAGTCATGAACAAGTTTTAGATGCAGATCATGAAGAAGTTCCTACAGATAATAATCAACAAATTTTGGAAGTACCAGAAACATCTTTAAGGAGGTCCACAAGAATCAAACATCCTCCTAAAAGATATGATGATTATGTTACCTCAATTGCTTTAACGGCTAATGATGATGAACCTTTATGCTATCAGGAAGCTGTAGAAGGTTCTAAAAGTGAAAAGTAGAAAGAAGCTATGAAGGACGAGATGATGGCATTAGTCAAGAATGGTACATGGGATCTGGTAGAACTTCCTAAAGACAAAAAAAATGTGGGATGTAAATGGGTTTACAAATTTAAAAGGGGTGTTGATGATACAGAGGAAAGGTACAAAGCAAGGCTGATTGCAAAAGGTTCTTCTCCGAAAGCAGGGATTGATTTTCATGAGATATTTTCACGAGTTGTAAAAATTGTTTCAATTCGAATTGTATTAGCATTAGTTTCTTTACCTGATTTATAATTACAACAACTAGATGTTAAAACTGCATTTTTACATGGATATTTAGATGAGGAGATTTACATGGAACTACCAGAAGGGTTTGTTCAAAATCGCAACAAGAAATTTTTCTGCAAGGTCAAGAAATCCTTGTATGGTCTGAAGCAGTCGCCTCGACAATGGTACAAGAAATTTGATTCTTTCATGATGAGTCAAAATTATATAAGAAGTGAATATGGTCATTGTGTTTACTTTAAGAAATTAAGTAATGGCATGTTCATTATCTTAGTGTTGTATGTTGACAATATGCTTTTAGCAAGCAAAATCATAATAGAGATCAATAGGTTAAAGGCTTAGATGGCTAGGACATTTGATATGAAAGATCTAGGAGCAGCAAGACATATTTTGGGCATGGAAATTTTCAGATATAGGAGCAATGGTAAGCTGTGGCCATCACAACAGAAGTATATTGAGAAAATACTCTTGATGTTTGGTATGAACAATGTGAAGCATGTTTTAGTCCCTTTAGCTTCCCATTTCAAGCTTTCTTCTAATTTATGTCCTAATACAAATAAAGAAAAAGAATATATGTCTCGAATTCCATATGCCAATGTAGTAGGTTGTTTGATGTATGCGATGGTTTGTACTCGACCAGATATTTCACATGCAGTTGGGGTTGTTAGCAAGTATATGGAAAATCCAGGACAAGAACACTGGTCAACGGTGAAATGGGTGCTTCGGTATTTGAGAGGCAGAAGTGATTGTTGTATCACTTATAAAAGGAGTAGTGAATTTGTTTGCGGATATGTCGATTCCGAATTTGCAGGTGATTTGGATAAGAGAAGGTCAACATCAAGGTATGCCTTTCCTCTTGTAAGTGGAGCTATTAGCTGGATGTCAAAGCTACAGAACATTGTTGCTTTATCCACTACTGAAGCAGAATATATAGCTACTTCACATGCTTGCAAAGAAGCGATTTGGTTGAAAGGTTTGTTTGGTGAGTTTGGTAGGTTACAAGACAACATCAAGTTATTTTGTGATAGTCAAAGGGCAATTCATTTGGCTAAGAATCCGACCTATCATAGTAAATCAAAGCATATACCCATCAAGTACCATTTTGTAAGATAGGTTATCACTGAAAGGGGTGTCTCTCTTGAAAAAGTGCATACAAAGGAGAACTGTGCAGACATCTTCACGAAAACCAGTTTTGTTAGAGAAGCTACATTGGTGTTTGGCTTCTCTTGGCTTGTAGAAAAGATAAAATAATAAAGAAACATGGTATCAGGCTAATTGTTGTCAAGGTGGAGATTGTTGAGATTTTCTGTTCATTAAATTTGGCAAAAATCTCATGTATGTGACAACAATAGGATTTGTTGCTAAATTAGCTCCATTTATTCTTGAGGAGGAGTTATTGCATCCCATATTTGTTGTGAGAGAATTTATGATTCATTTTTCTACTCCCAGCTATTAAAATGTAAGCCTGTAGAGGATTTTGGTGCTAAGAATGTGTGAGGAACTAAATTGTTGTAATCTCCTGTTGAATAGTAAGATTGTCGTGGATGTAGCCCAGATTCGTTGTGGGTGAACCACGTTAAAATCTTTGTGTTATTTTTTTTTATGATTTTGTGTGTGTTGTGTATGCTTATTTAATTTAAGTTGTGCGATCTTTGCTCCAACATTTTCAAAATAGGAACGACCTTCATTATGAAGTAATAGCTTCTGTAATATCGATGGCCAAAAGTGGTAGGAGTTTAATTCCATGTGAAAGTCATACGTGAAAGTGACTTCTGGAGGGGTCCGCTAAGGCATATCGCAATAAAAAGATAGAATGTATGTTTCACATGCCATTAATCCGTTCCCATGGATAAGGATTGAATTGGCTTGGATCGTTATCAATTATCCAAATATCCATAATATATGACTACTTATTTGACTTGTGAACTCGGTGGCAAATTTGAATATAAATATTTGTTCTTCCAACCAGTGGCATGCGAATCCTTATGTTTCAAATGGCTATTTAGAAGATTGCAAAATCCGTCTATGTTTCAAATGGCAGGTTTTGAATATTGCAAAATCCGTCTATATTTCAAACGACAGGTTTCGAAGATTGCAAAATCTGCCAATTAGGTAAATCATATTATTATTTTATGATTCACTTCTCGTTCTTCGCACATAGTAGAACGTTCTGAAGATTCAACTCTGACTAACTAAGGTGATCCATGTTTTAAAAATGAATGTCTAACTTCAACTCCTCTACTGTGGCACTATTACACTTTCAAACGTGCTTGGAGATAACATCGATAAACAAACGAGTATCTTACAGAGGTCCCTTATCTCATCGACAAGTGAGGCCAGTTCGACATTGTATAGGCAAATAAGAAACGTGATAATCAGTAGAAACTGATTTGTTTAACTCCACCATTTCCTGCACATGATCTACAAATAGGCAGCCATCCCCATTGGAAGAACCCACAACATTCTGAACGCCTGGCAAGACTCGGTATTGAGGTGTCGAGCATCATAAAACCTGAGAAAAAATGGATGTGTTGCGTATGTTCAACGTTCCCATGTCGACTTTCACTTCTTTGGGAAGTGAAACTCTCTCAAACCAAGTTGGTTTTAGCCCTCTACATGGTTTCCCTAGTAAGCTTTCATGGAGGATCCACGTGCAATCCTCAGACGATTTTAAACAAATGGTTTTGAAGTAGAGAAGATCCCAGTGTAGAAGCTTTGCCTTCAACATAAGAAATATTTTTGCAGAAGACAACTCTCCTCAAGAGGGCACTGAACAAACAGTTAATGGCGAAGTGATATTGCAAAAGATATATCTTTTCAACTTTACGGATTACGTTGCAACTCTAGCTGATGATGTATCTGAGTTGATGGGAAAAAGAGTGTATTTTCACTTGGTCAGTAGTGATCAGGTTGATTCAGGTAAATTATTAGTTGATATGTTTTAATTTCCTCCACCGGTTTTGTTTAGACAGTTACCATGGCATTTTATGTGTATATAAGTTCCTATGTTATGCATGGTAGAAAGTGGAATGGGAAAAACGGCTGGTGAAGCATGTTATTTACACTGGAAACCCTTCAAGGGCCCATTGTTGGCGATACACGGTACAAAATGTTGGGAATTTCTGATAATTCCAAACAAAAATGAACAGAGGATAATGCTCTCTTTTAAAAAGAGGATCTTAACACAGGGAAGCAAAAAAAATTGTTTGGGAGAACAGAGTGTTTCACATGTGAAAAAAACCTTTGTATTCATCAAAAAACTGTTGTTACAAAAACATCTTCCTCCCACAGAGGGATTTCACCAACACTACTTCAGATGCAGTACCAAAACCAAAAAAAAATTACTCTGTCTCTCCAGAAGAATACTCTGTCTCTGCTGCAAATTTTTTACTATGATGTGTCTGCATTGTTGCACATTACCAAAACCAAAAATTACATTCAACCTGCTCTATATATTTACACTGTTGTGTACAAATTCTTCACTCGCACGCTGTTGCGTCTTGCCCGTTCACCCTTCTGCATATATTACATTACATTACAAAAACTAAAATCTGTCACTGCTATGTAAAAATTTCTTCATTCGCGCGTTGCTGCATCTCTTCCAATTTCTAAAATCAACTAAAAATTACATGCACGTTGCTGCATGGTTCATCTTGTTTGCTCAACGAACAACCCTTACCTTCACATTGCTCTGTGTATTTCATATCATATGTCGCGAACAACAAAACATAACAATACATATGTTTTTACTTCTGCCGTAAAAACAAAAACTACACCCGTGAAAATAAAAAAAAATATTAAAATTAAAAGCTTTACCAATGATTCTACGACCATAATAAATTATAGTTATTGCTTACTGATAAAACCAGCGGTCAAAATGAAACTTTTACTTCACGTCAAGTCATGGTGCAAGCATGTACATCAACCCTGATTCAATCGGACGAACATCAACCTTGCTTTCAATCGGACGGTTGACAATCCATGTCACAAGCCCTTTTCTGTTGAACTTTACGTTCCGGGGAAGTTGTTTTCTCAAAACCTGCTGTGGACACGCATCATATGGTGAATGTGATCGTTGCCATTTGACAAAAACCATCGCTCGGTAAAGAGCGGTGCGGGAAAAGACTGGCGGTTTTCCTGAAATAAATGCGACAGTTGCAAATTACCGTTTCAACACTCCACTTTAATTTAAACTACTGGGTTATGAGTCATACCTAGACATTTCCTCAAAAACTCAAAAACTTTTCTGTCCCAATGGTTTGGTTAGAATTTCTGCAACCTGCTCCTGAGTTCTGCAGTGTTTTAAAACAATTCCTCCATTGTTTACCAATTCCCTGATGTAATGGAACTTTGTGTCAATGTGTTTCGTTCTCTTATGAAACACATAATTCTTGGATAATGCAATAGCTGAGCTATTGTCACAAAAAATCACAGTTCCTTTTGTTGGCTCTTAGCATAAACTTCTTAACATCCTTGTCATCCAAATTGCTTGACACACTGCTACTGTAGCTGCCACATATTCTACCTCTGCTGTAGACAACGCTACAATAGACTGTTTTTTAGAAGCCCGTGAAATGGCTCCTGAACCCATGTGAAAAACATAACCGGATGTGCTTTTCTGATCATCTATACTTTCGGCCCAATCACTATCAGTGTATCCAATTAAATCTGAACATTCTGAAGTAGTATATAAATGTCAAACCTTTTAGTACCTTTAACATACCTCAGAATCCTTTTTGCTGCCTGCCAATGTGCTTCTTTTGGCCTCTCCATGAATTTGGAAATTAAACTAACAACATGCATTATATCCGGCCTAGTTGAAGTCAAATACATGAGGCTGCCAACTATGCTCTTGTACAAACTAGGATCAAAATCCTTGTTGTTGTCCTCTTTGTTGAGTTTTAATCTCATCACTGTGGGAGTGATTTCTGCTTTGCTCTCCTGCATATTAAATATATCCAGCACTTCATTAACATATTTCGCTTGTGAGATAAAAATCCCATTTTCATTCTGTTCTACTTCTATTCCTAAGAAGTAGCTCAGCAAACCCATGTCAGTCATTTCAAATTCTTCTTTAATGACTGTTTTGAAATTTTCAATAAGATAATCATCATTACCTGTGAAAATAACATCATCAACATATAACACAACAATTAGTAATTTACCATCCTTTTCTTTGATGTAGAGGGTGGGTTCTCCCTCACATTTTTCAAATCCATTTTCCAGTAGATAGTAATCTATCCTACTATACCACGCTCTTGGTGCTTGCTTCAGCCCATAAAGAGCTTTTTTCAATCTGCACACTTTGTGCTCTTTGCCTTTCTTTTCATAGCCTAGAGGCTGTTCAATGTAAACCTATTCCATTAACACTCCATTTAGGAATGCTCACTTCACGTCCATTTGTTAAACTTTCCACTTGTTTTGTGCTGCTATGGACAACACTACTCTCACAGTTTCCATTCTAGCAACCGGTGCTAAAGTTTCCTCATAGTCTCTCCCATACTGCTGCTTATATCCTTTGACAACAAGTCTTGCCTTGTGTCTTTCTATTTTTCCTTCAGCATTACTCTTGGTCTTGTAGAACCATTTAACTCCAATGACTTCCTTTCCTTTTGGTAGTTCAACTAAATCCCATGTCTTGTTTCTTTCTATGGCATTGATCTCCTCATCCATAGCTTCTATCCATTTCCTGTCCTTAATTGCTTCTTCGAAATGAATAGGGTCATCAACATGACAATATAAAGCAAACAAAGAGTTCATACCTTCATTTGTTGCCTCTTGTTTATAAATGTCAGTTAAATTTCTGAACTTCTTACCTCTTTCATTTGGTGTACAAGTGCTTGAAGAAGCACTTTAATTTCCTCCTTGTGGTGTGCTTGGAGAAGCACTTTCATTTCTCCTCAAGGGTGTCTCTTGCTGCTCATGTGTTGATGCTGCTGTGTGGGGATGTATTTCAGCCATCTCCTCATCATCTTCATCATGTGACAAAGAGTTTTTAGCATTCACTGTTTTCTCTATGCTTCCATCACAATCTTCCTCAATGAACTGAACATTTCTACTCACAATAAGCTTCTGGGTGGACGAGTTATACAACCTATAAGCTTTGGATTCCTCACTGTATCCAATGAAAATAAATTTCTCCCCTTTGCTATCCAACTTCTTCCTTAGTTGATCTGGAATGTGTGAATAAGACACACATCCAAAAACTTTCATGTGGGTGACTCCTTGCTTTGTCCCACTCCATGCTTCTTCTGACACCCTGTTCATGACTACTTTTGTAGGGAATCTATTCAAAATGTACGCTGCACATTGTACAGCTTTAGCGCAATAATAATTTGGCAAATTCTTTTCCTTTAACATACTCCTTGCCATATCCATGATTGTGCTATTCTTCCTTTCGGCAATTCAATTTTGCTGCGGAGTGTACCTAGTGGTAAACTTCTTATGGATTCCATTTTCTCTACAAAAATGTAGAAATTCTTTGGACATGTACTCACCTCCTCTATCAGTTCTTAAAACTTTGATATGAAGCCCACTTTGGTTTTCTACAAGTGCTTTGAAATTGCAAAATCTTTCAAACACTTCACTTTTGTTCTTCATAAAATAAACCCAAGTTTTTCTGGTAAAATCATCAATAAATGTTAGTATATAGTGGTTGCCTGCAAGTGATGGAGTTTGCATTGGTCCAGATAAATCTGAGTGGACAATCTCTAAGGGTGTTTTTTCCCTTATGCTTTTCCCAGATGGAAAACTTTCTCTCTATTGTTTCCCCAAGATACAACCTTAACAAAGGCTATCTGGTTTCTCTATCAATGGTAATCCTCTTACCATTCCTTTTCTATTCAACAAGTTAAGGCCTCCAAAGTTGAGATGTCAAAATCTCAAGTGCCACAACCAATTTTAATCTTTTGGTTCACTTTGGAAACTCTCTTGTGTCACTGCTGCTATTACTTCTTTATTTTTTAAATATGCATTGATTCTGAGAGGGACCATCCTATTCCTTGTCATCCTCACTTCAGAAATACATCGTTTGCTGGGACTTTTATCCATGATGGTGCATACATCATTCTCAAAGAAAACATTGTACCCCTTTTGAACAAGCTGTCAAATACTTAAGAGGTTACATTTCATTCCAGGAACATAATAAACATCTTCTATGGTTTTCTTTTCACATTTCCTTGTTAAGACATTTACTTCTCCTTTTCCCATAACAAAAACTTAACTATCAATCCCTAGTGTGACTTGTGACTTCACACTCTGATCTAACTTAGAAAACAGCGCTATGTTTCTTGTCATATGGTTACTGCAACCGGAGTCTAGAAACCATACATCTTCACTCGTTGCTTCAACCATATTACAGGCTAAAAACAAATTATCTTGGCTAATATTTTCTCTACTGAAGTTTGCATTAATTCTATTATTCATATCATGCTACTTCTTCCTACATTCATTTGCATAACGCCTATATTTTTTACAATAGTGACATTGGACATTGGATTTATCATACCTTTGTCCTTGAGTATGATGTTGTCCACTTTGTTGACTGCTACCTTGGCCTTGGTTCTGATTTGGATTGTTGCCTCTTCCTTAAGCATTTGCTGTACTGTTTCTTCCACCTCTTTTCTGACTTCTGTCTCTTCCTCTCTTCTTTCCTCTACCTTGACCTCTTCCTCTTCTAAAGAACATCTCAGTATTAAATGCATGCTCTAGAGATGAGTTTTCATTTCTTCTCAATCTCTGCTCATGTGTTACCAGTGATGTGTGTAGTTCATCAACTAAGAAATTTTTGAGATCCTTTGTCTCTTCTCTGGTGGTGACAATCACATCGAACCTTGAGGGTACGATCCTCAACAGTTTTTCCACAATCCTAATTTATTCAAGAATTTCCCCATAAGACCTTATCTGTGTGACCAGACCAGTCACATGTGTGAAGAATGAGTCAATATTATCTAACTCCTTCATGCGAAGATTCTCAAAATCTCTCCTCAGCAACTGTAGTTTTGTTGTCTTCACTTTCTCCATCCCTTGATAGGCTATATTGAAAGTTTTTCATGCTTCTTTGGATGTCTTGGCTACTGCTATCCTTGGAAACACACTCTCATGCACTGCTTGATACAAAAAGTAGAGGGCTTTAGAATCCTTCTTCTTATAACTCTTCAACAGTTCTTTCTTTGCCCGAGTCAAATTATTAAACTCATCTTGATCTGTTGGTTCTTCAAAAGCATCCTCTACAAATTCCCATAAGTCTTGGGAAGCAAGCAAAGCTCTCGTTTTTATTGCCCAATAATCATAGTTTTCCCATTAAATTGTGGATGTTGAGTATTACAGATACCCATGCTAGTGCTGGCTCCAACCATTCTTGCACTCTTAACTATGCTTCAAAATACTTGACTATGTATTTAAAATAACTGACTGTTCTCAACTGTAACACAAAAAAAAACTTGAGAAATACCTTGGATTCTTTCTTGACTGAGTCTTCACTCTGTTGGAGAAGCTGCTACAACAAGAAATCGTTCCTTCAGCTTCTTTGACAACTTCAAAGAGCCTAGACAAGCTCTGATACCATGTTGGGAATTTCTGATAATTCCAAACAAAAATGAACTGAGGATAATTCTCCATTTTAAACACAGCATCCTAACACAGGGAAGCAAAAAAAATTGTTTCGGAGAACAGAGTGTTTTACATGTGAACAAAACCTTTGTATTCATCAAAAAATTGCTTTTACAAAAACATCTTCCTCCCATAGAGGGATTTCACCAACACTGCTTCAGATGTAGTTCAAAAAAAAAAAATTACTCTATCTCTCCAGAAGAATACTCTGTCTTTGCTCCAAATTTTTTACTCTACTGTGTCTACACTGCTGTGCATTACCAAAACCACAAATTACATTCAACCTGTTGTATATATTTACACTGTTGTGTAAAACATCTTCACTCGCGGGCTGCTGTGTCTTGCCCTTTCACCCTTCTGCGTATATTACATTACATTACAAAAACTAAACTCTGTCACTGTTGTATGTATTTACACTACTGTGTAAAAATTTCTTCATTCGCGCGCTGCTGCGTCTCTTCACATTTCAATAATCAATTATAAAGTACATGCATGCTGTTGCGTGCTTCATCTCATTTGCTCAACGGACAACCCTTACCTTCACACTGCTATGTGTATTTCATATCATATGCCACGAACAACAAAACATAACAATACATATGTTTTTACTTGTGCCGTAGAAACAAAAACTACACCTGTGAAAATAAAAAAGCATTAAAATTAAAAACTTTACCAATCATTCTACGACCATAATAAATTACATTTATTGCTTACTGATAAAACCAGTGGTCAAAATGAAAGTTTTACTTCACGTCAAGTCATGGTGTAGGCATGTACATCAACCTTGGTTCAATCGGAGGAACATCAATCTTGCTTTCAATCGAGCGGTTGACAATCCATATCACAAGCCCATTTCTACTGAACTTTACATTCTCGGGAAGTTGTTTTGACAAAACCTACTATGGACACGTGTCAGATGGTGAATGTAATCGCTGCAGTTTGACAAAAACCACTGCTCGGTAAAAAGAGGTGCGGGAAAATACTGGCGGTTTTCCTGAAATAAATGTGGCAGTTGCAAATTACCATTTCAACAGGAAATCACGTTCAAGTGGAATTCTACATTGGGGTTTCCTGGGGTAGTCCTGATAAAGAATATGCATTCACAAGAGTTTTTTCTGAACTCACTAATTCTTGATATCCCTGGCCATGGTAAACTGCATTTTAAGTGCAACTCGTGGAAATTCCCCTTTCATACCACCAAGTGCAATCACATTTTATTCTCCAACAAGGTATGTTTTAGGGTATAGTACTGGTTCAATATAGATAGTTTTATAACTTAAGCGATACTTCCATGATAGTCTCGTATAAGCTGATTAAAATGAAAATATTGAGAGACTCCTATATTCAAAGCTATCTACTTAAGTCAATGCCAACCGGTCTCGAGAAACTGAGAGAACGAGATATGGTGGAGCTACGAGGAGATGGGATGGGAGAAAGGAAGCTATCCGATCAGATATATGATTATGACATTTACAATGATATCAGGAATCCTGACAGAAATCCAGAGCTGCAGAGAGAAGTGCTCGACGGATCCAAGGAATTGCCATATCCAGAAGGTGTAGGACTAGTCGTCAACCAACCGAAACTAGTGTATACTATATACCCCTTTTCATCCCCAGAGTTGCATTTGGAATGATAAAAAGAATGTGTTTGAAGCATGTCATCGATTAGGAAAATATTCCATTCTGAAATATCTCTAACTTACTCTGAAGGCTTCTATTCTGTAGTGAATCTCTCATCTTAGTTGAAGGCAAATACTTAGTTGTCAAGGCTCCAACTAACATGATTAGATTTCCATGCGGCTAATAGTAAAATTTTTGTATGGAGATCTTAAATTTGAAAGCCAAGTCAGTTTTCTGAACATGAGCTTCATTCCCCCAGATGAAAGGTTTCCTCATACGAACTTCTCGGATTTTACATCCCACGACATCATGGCTTTCTGTAACATGATTGCACCTACGATCGCCGACATATTTGAAACTCCATTAGAAATGTTGGGACAAATTAAACACCTCTACGTTCAGGGATTTAAAAGTCCATATAACTCCCATAATCTGTTGGGAATTTCTAATAATTCCAAACAAAAACTGAACAGAGAATAATGCTCTATTTTAACACAGGATCTTAACACAGGGAAGCTAAAAATGTTTGGGAGAAGAACAGAGTTTCACACACATGAACAGAACCTTTGTATTTATTAATAAAAACAACAACTGTTACAAATTCCTTCCTCTCACAGAGGGATTCTCCAAGAATGCTTCAGTTCCACAAAAATTTACTCTGTCTCTCCTGAAAATTTTACAGTGCTATGTGTAAAACTTTCTTACATTCATGCTGCTGCATATTCCATTACAAAAAAAACTTTGTCTACCTTACTCAGGCGTTGCTGCGTATTGCATTACGCATCATCATAAAATAGGCCATACCATTACATATTCAATGAACAACTTACATTCATGTTGTTGCGTGTATATTTCATTTCGTGTTTTACAAAAAAAAAAAAAACAGGGCAATACATTACCTTCGCGCTGTTGTGCATATTGCACATTACATTATAGGTTCTCTCAACAAAAAAAACATTACATATTCGTTTTACTTGTGCCATGAAAAACAAAAAACTACTCCCGTGGATAAAAAACTAATAAAATTAAAAGATTTTGCCAACATTCTATGAACACAATTAATTTCATTAAACCACTTTACTGACAGGTTGGCGGTTAAACAAAAATTTTACTTCACGTCAAGTCATAAATTACTCCATGGTTCAATCGGACGGACATCAACCTTGATTTCAATCGAATGGTTGTCGGACTATATCGCAAGCCCCTTTCTGCTGAAATTTATGTTCCGAGGAACGACACTTTTGGAAATTTTTTGTGGACACGCGTCAGATGGTGATTGTGATCGCTGCCCTTTGAGAAAAGCCTCCTTTTCGTGAAAAGTGGTGCGGGGAAGTCTGGCTGGCTTTTTGGAAAATAACTCAGTAGTTGGAATTATAATTTCAACACTCCCCTTTAATTTCAACTGATGGGTTATCAGCCATACCCAGACATTTCCTCAAGAACTCAAAACTTTTCTATTCCAATGGTTTGGTCAGAATATCTGCAACTTGCTCCTAAGTTTTGCAATGTTTTAAAACAATTTATCCACTGTTTACCAATTCCCTGATGTAATGAAACTTTGTGTCAATGTGTTTTGTTCCCTTATGAAACACAAAATTCTTGGATAATGCAATAGCTGAGCTATTGTAACAAAAAATCACAATTCCTTTTGTTTGCTCTTGGCATAAGCTCCTTAACATCCTTCTCATCCAAGTTACTTGACACGTTACTACTGTAGCTGCCACATATTCTACCTCTGTTGTAGACAACGCTACAATAGACTATTTTTTAGAAGCCCATGAAATGGCTCCTGAACCCATGTGAAAAACATAACCGGAAGTTCTTTTTCGATCATCTACACTTCCAGCCCAATCGCTATCATCATATCCAATTAAATCTGAACATTCTGAAGCAGTATATAAAATGCCAAACCTTTTAGTACCTTTAACATATGTCAGAATACTTTTGGCTACCTACCAATGTGCTTCTTTTGGCCTCTCCATGAATCTGGAAATTAAACTAACAACATGCCTTATATCTGGCCTAGTTGCAGTCAAATACATGAGGCTGCAAAGTATGCTCTTGTACAAACTAGGATCAAAATCCTTGTTGTTGTCCTCTTTGTTGAGCTTTAATCCCATCATTGTGGGAGTGATTACTTCTTTGCTCTCCTGCATATTAAATCTTTCCAACACTTCATTAACATATTTTTTTTGTCAAATAAAAATCCCATTTCCATTTTTTTCTACTTCTATTCCTAAGAAGTATCTCATCAAACCCATGTTAGTCATTTCAAATTATTCTTTCATGACTGTTTTGAAATTTTCAATAAGATAATCATCATTAATTGTCAAAATAACATCATCAACATATAAGACAACAATTAGTATTTTACCATCCTTTCCTTTGATGTAGAGGGTGGGTTCTCCCTCACATTTTTCAAATAAATTTTCTAGTAGATAGGAATCTATCCTACTGTACCACGCTCTTGGTGCTTGCTTCAGCCCATAAAGAGCTTTCTTCAATCTGCATACTTTGCGCTCTTGGCCTTTCTTTTCATAGCTTAGAGGTTGTTCAGTCTAAACCTCTTCCATTAACACTCCATTTAAGAACACTGACTTCATGTCCATTTGGTAAACTTTCCACTTGTTTTGTGCTGCTATGGACAATGCTGCTCTCACGGTTTCCATTCTAGCAACCAGTGCGAAAGTTTCCTTATAATCTATCCCATACTGGTGCTTATATCCTTTGAAAACAAGTCTTTCCTTATGTCTTTCTATTTTTCCTTCAGCATTACTCATGGTCTTGTAGACCCGTTTAACTCCAATGACTTCTTTTCCTTTTGGTAGTTCAACTAAATTCCATGTCTTATTTCTTTCTATGGCATTGATCTCCTCATCCGTAGCTTCTATCCATTTCCTATCCTTAATTGCTTCTTGGAAATGAACAGGGTCATCAACATGACAATATAAAGCAAACAAAGAATTCATACCTTCATTTGTTTCCTCTTGTTCGTAAATGTCACTTAAATTTCTGAACTTCTTACCTCTTTCATTTGGTGTACAAGTGCTTGAAGAAGCACTTGAATTTCCTCCTTTTGGTGTGCTTGGAGAAGCACTTTCATTTCTCCTCAAGGGTGTGTCTTGCTGCCCTTGTGTTGGTGCTGCTGTTTGGGGATGTATTTAAGCCATCTCCTCATCATCTTCATCATGTGACAAAGAGTTTTTAACATTCATTGTTTTCTCTATGCTTCCATCTGAAGCTTCCTCCTCAATAAACTGAACATATTTTCTCACAAAAAACTTCTTGGTAAATGCGTTATACAACCTGTAAGCTTGGATCCCTCACTATATCCAATGAAAATACATTTCTCCCCTTTGTTGTCCAACTTCTTCCTTAGTTGATCTGGAATGTGTGCATAAACCACACATCCAAAAACTTTCATGTGGGTGACTCCTTGCTTTGTCCCACTCCATGCTTCCTCCGGCACTCTGTTCATGACTGCTTTTATAGGGAATCTATTCAAAATGTACGCTGCACAGTGTACAACTTCAGCCCAATAATCATTTGGAAAATGCTTTGTCTTAAACATACTCCTCGCCATATCCATGATTGTCCTATTATTCCTTTCGACAACTCCATTTTGCTACGGAGTGTACCTAGTGGTAAATTTCTTATGAATTCCATTTTCTCTACAAAAACGTAGAAATTCCTTAGAGATATACTCACCTCCTCTATCAGTTCTTAGAACTTTGATATGCAGCCCACTTTGGTTTTCTACAAGTGGTTTGAAATTGCAAAATCTTTCAAACACTTCACTTTTTTTTTCAGGAAATAAACCCAAGTTTTTCTAGTAAAATCATCAATAAATGTTAGTATACAGTGGCTGCTTGCAAGTGATGCAGTTTGCGTCGGTCCACATAAATCTCAGTGGACAATCTCTAAGGGTGCTTGTGCCCTTATGCTTTTCCCTGATGGAAAACTTTCTCTATGTTGTTTCCCCAAGATACAAACTTCACAAAGGTTCTCTAGTTTCTCTATCAATAGTAATCCTCTTACCATTCTTTTTCTATTCAACTAGTTAAGACCTCCAAAATTGAGATGTTCAAATCTCAAGTGCCACAACCAATTTTCATCTTTTGGTTTGTTTTGGAAAGCCTCTTGTGTCACTGCTGCTATTTCTTCTCCATTTTTTAAATCTGCTTTCATTCTGAGAGGGAACATCATGTTCCGTGTCATCTTCACTTCAACAATACATTGTTTGTTGGGTGTTTTATCCATGATTGTGCATACATCATTCTCAGAGAAAACATTGTACCCCTTTTGAACAAGCTGTCAAATACTTAAGAGGTTACATTTCATTCCAAGAACATAATAAAAATCTGCTATGGTCTTCTTTTCACCTTTCCTTGTAAAGACATTTAATTCTCCTTTTCCCATAACAGAAACTTTACTATCAGTCCCTAGTGTGACTTGTGACTTCACACTCTTATCTAACACAGAGAAGAGGGCTATGTTTCCTGTCATATGGTTACTGCAACTGGAGTCTATAAACCATACATTTTCACTCTTTGCTTCACCGATATGACAGGCTAAAAACAAATTATCTTGGCTGATATTTTCTCTAGTGAAATTTGCACTAGTTCTATTATTCATATCATACTGCTTCTTCCTAAATTCATTTGCATAATGCCCATATTGTTTACAATCGTGACATTGGACATTGGATTTATCATACCTTTGTCCTTGGGCATGATGTTGTTCACTTTGTTGGCTGCTGCCTTGGCCTTCGTTTTGATTTGGATTGCTGCCTCTTCCTTGAGCATTTGCTGGACTATTTCTTCTACCTCTGTTTTGGCTTCTGCCTCTTCCCCTCTTGTTTCCTCTGCCTTGACCTCTTCCTCTTACAAAGAACATCTGGGTCTTAAAGGCATGTTGTAGAGATGAGTTTTCATTTCTACTCAATCTCTGCTCATGTGTTATCAGTGATGCATGTAGTTCATCCACTGAGAAGTTTATGAGATCCTTTGTCTCTTCTATGGTAGTGACAATCACATCGAACCTTAAGGGTAGGATCTTCAATAGTTTCTCCACAATCCTCCTTTCTTCAAGAATCTCTCCATGAGACTTTATCTATCTGACCAGACCAATCACATGTGTGAAGAATGAGTCAATATTATCTGAATCCTTCATGTACAGATTTTCAAAATCTCTCCTCAGCAACTGTAGTTTTGTTGTCTTCACTTTCTCCATACCTTGATAGGCTAGCTTGAGTGTTTTCCATGCTTCTTTGGATGTCTTGGTTGCTGCTATCCTTGGAAACACACTCTCATGCACCGTTTGATACAAAAAGTAGAGGGCTTTAGAATCCTTCTTCTTAAAACTTTTCAAGAGTTCTTTCTTTACCTGAGTCAAATTATTAAACTCATCTTCATCTGCTGGTTCTTGAAAACCATCCTCAACAAATTCCCATAAGTCTTGGGAAGCAAGCAAAGCTCTCATAGTTATTGCCCAATAGTCATAGCTGTTCCCATTAAATTTTGGAAGCTGAGTATTACAGATACCCATGCTAGTGTTGGCTCCAGCAATTCTTGCACTCTTAACTATGATTCAAAATACTTGACTGTGTATTTAAAATAACTGACTATCCTCAACAGTAACACAAAAAACTAGCTTGAGAAATACCTTGGATTTTTTTCTTGATTGAGTCTTCACTCTGCTAGAGAAGCTGCTGTGACAAGAAATCCTTCCTTCAGCATCTTTGACACCTTCAAAGAGCCTGGACAAGCTTTGATAGCATGTTGGGAATTTATGATAATTCCAAACAAAAACTGAACAGAGAATAATGCTTTATTTTAACACATGGAAGCTAAAATTGTTTGGGAGAAGAACAGAGTTTCACGCACATGAACAAAACTTTTGTATCCATTAATAAAAACAATAGTTGTTACAAATTCTTTCCTCTCACAAAGGGATTCTCTAAAAATGCTTCAGCTCCACAAAAATTTACTGTGTCTCTCTTGAAAATTTTACAGTGTTAGTGTGTAAAACTCTCTTACTTTTATGTTGCTGCATATTCCATTACAAAAAAAACTTTGTCTACCTTACTCACGCGCTGTTGCGTATTGCATTACGCATCATCATAAAACAGGGCATACCATTACATATTCAATGAACAACATACATTCACGCTGCTGCGTGTATATTTCATTTCATGTTTTACAAAACAAAATCAGGGCAATACATTACCTTTACAGGTTCTCTCAACAAAACAAACATTACATATTCATTTTACTTTTGCCATGAAAAACAAAAAACTACTCTTGTGGATAAAGAACTGATAAAATTGAAAGCTTTTACCAACATTCTACAAACACAATTAATTTCGTTAAACCACTTTACTAATAGTTTGGCCATCAAACAAAAATTTTACTTCACGTCAAGTCATAAATTACTCCACGGTTAAATCGGACGGACATCAACCTTGATTTCAATCGAACGGCTGTCAGACTATGTCGCAAGCCCCTTTCTACTGAACTTTACGTTTCGGGAAACGACTGTTTTAGAAATTTGCTGTGGACATGCGTCAGATGGTGATTGTGATCCCTGCCCTTTGAGAAAAACCTCCTTTTCGTGAAAAGCAGTGCGGGGAAGTCTGGCTGGTTTTCTGGAAAATAACGTGGCAGTTGGAATTATAATTTCAACATAAGCTTCTTCATCAGCAAAAGAGTTCTCTTCAGATTGCAGAAAGAATGCTGGAAGCTACCAAAGATAATCCGCTGATAAACTTTGCGCGTCCCCAAATCTTGGAAGGTAAGGTTGCATTGTTGTTTTACACTCAATGTAACCTTGAAGTAGGATGTTGATATTTGAGAACAAATCGATTGCTAAAATTAATATTGTTTGCCATAGCTAATAAATACACGTGGAAGACCGACCAAGAATTTGCGCGGCAGGTCCTAGCTGGTTTGAATCCGATGATGATTCAGCGTTTAGATGCAAGTCCATCAATGCCTAATTAATCCTTCCCCTTTATAAAATTTATGTAAGAAATGATCATCGAACTGAAAAATCGAGAATATCTCTATTCGACTGAGTAATTCAAACTTGGATTAAATCGCGGTCAGTTTTGCGCTAAGGGATTTCAGTGTTGGAACTACTACACTTACATGCAGACTCTCAGTTAGAGCATGCAACTACATGCAACTACATGCAACTGCATGCGGACTCTTAGTTAAAGCATGCAACTACATGCAACTATACACATCTACAGCAGACTCTTAGTTAGAGCATGGGATTGCATGCAAGATTCCTTTTGCATGACTTACTCCTTGATTTGCTCCTTCTTTAACTCTGCAACTGACTAGTTAACTCCGGAACTTGTTGTAGGTGTTGAGTCTTCTCATTGATCACCACTATAGTTCATTACCTTGAGATCTTCACCCACTATAGTTCATTACCTTGGGATCTTCACCCAGTAATGCTATATAATGAGCATTGTAACATATTTTCTAACGAATCATTCTTTTCTTCTTTCAATTTTCTTTTAATTTTTTTGCTCTGTAAAGCTGTGTGTTCAACCTTTACTAGCTAGATTCATCTGTGCAGGTTTTCTAACACATTTACATGGTATCAGAGCCCACAGGTTGCTAGATAAAGGCGCACCAGTATTTTATTTTGCAGGTATTACAGCTCGGAGATCGAAGATTGACAGAAAAAATGGAGTTTCCCAAAGCATCGATCCTAACACCGTACAACTATCACGAATGGAAGGACCAAATGGCTCGATACCTTTGTCAAAAAGGGTTGTACAGGATTACCATGGCTACAGAAGTGGAACCCACTTCAGCCATAGAGAAATCCAAGTATCTCAACCGTATGGATGAGGCCCATGGATCCATATGCATGTTCATCTCTCCGGAGTTTGCAGTTTCATCTATCTGCATGCGATACTCCCAATGAGATTTGGAAAAAGGTTGAAGATCTCTACGGGAAACAAGATGAGATGAAAGGACATATGCTCGAAGTGGAGCTGCTATCATTGGATCCACGGAACTATGATAGAATTCAAGACTTCTTCACCAAATATAATGATCTATTGCTGCAACTCAAGGGTTGTGGAATTGACAAATCCAAGGAGGAGAGTCGCCAAATTCTCTCTATTATGTCAAAACTCGGACCGGAATACTCCGTCTTTGTGTCTACATTTCATTCAGTAAGGCTCGCAACAGGTAAATCCTATACTATGCCTTCTCTCCAAGAATTTATGGAGTCCCTTATTTTTGAGCAAGATAAACTCATTGGCATGGGGAAATCAAGCCTCCAAAAGCGCATGCACTTGCTGTGCATGATAGCAGCCACAATAAACATCACAGATCTGATTCAAGTCAGAAAAATCAGCAGCAAAAAGACAAGGGAAAAGCGCATTCCCATCTAAAGAAGGAAGGGTACACCAAGCCCTTCAATGACTCCTCCGGCTCGAGAAATGAGAAAGGGAAGAAAGGAAACAGATGCACCTACTGTCAAAGAGGATTCCATCCAGAATCTTCTTGCATGAACAAACAAATTGATCAAATGGTAGAAATCCTTCAGAAGCACAACCTTGGGGATCACATACCTCAGGGCGCCAAGAAGAAAACTGAGGATCCGCCACATGGGAGAGGTAATAATTTTCATGCTTTAGTTGCAATTAATTCTTCTCATGATGCATGGATTATAGATTCTGGTGCATCACATCATATGGCTGCTGCAAAGGAAGTCTATTCCTCTTTGGATGCATTCAAAGGACCTCCCATCCTCATGGGAGATGACTCACCTATTGAGGTCACCGGAAAAGGTAGAGTGGAACTTTTACATGGAAGCTTTGAAGATGTGCTTCATGTTCCAAAACTTTCGGTAAACCTGCTTTCAGTTTATCAGATCACTCATTCTGGAACCAGAAAGAGAGTGGAATTCACTCCATATGCAGTGAACATATATGACCTACATAACAGCTCTAAAATTTCAACCGGTGAGGTAAACAATGGAGCTAGACTGTATACATTTTCTGAATTTATTGAATCTGAATCCTCCTTATTGCTTACACATGCTGATGATAGTAGTAGGCTTTGGCACGAAAGGTTCAGTCACTTAAATTATAAGTATATGCAACAGCTAAGCAAGAATGAGATGGTGGAAGGCTTGCCAAATATCAGTTTCTCCGAAGGAGTTTGTGAAGGATGTGTTCTTGGCAAACATCCCAGAGAAAAGTTTGACACCGGCAAGACTCACAGAGCATCCTCTCCTCTAGATCTGATCCATAGTGATCTCATGGGGCCCTTTCCTCATCCTTCCATCAACAAAGCAAGGTATGTGCTTACATTTATTGATGATTTCTCACGCTATACTTGGGTGTATCTTCTCAGAAACAAATCTGAAGTTTTTGAGCACTTTGAAGATTTCAAAGCACTAGTTGAGACACAGTCAGAGAGAAAGATCAAAGCCCTCCGTACAGACAATGGGGGGAATATGTTAACACAACACTTCGGAACCTTTGCCTTCAGTCCGGCATACAGTTGCAGTACACAGTTCCATACACTCCACAACAGAACGGAGTTG
>APFE030982254.1:55942-76604 GCA_000404065.3 Pinus taeda
AATTAAGGAAGTTGTTGATGAATCTCTTAAAATTGGCAAGATAAAAATATACAAAGCCCTAACTAAAAGGAAAAAAAGGTAGTATATTCGTAAAAGACAAGAGAATCTCTTACACCTCTCTAAGGTAGCTCCTAAGAAATTCTGGAACTAGGGAAACTAAAGATAATAATAAAATTGCTTTACATGAATGGAATTCCTATATTAAAAAGCTTTATGAATATCCAAATGTCATGGATAACTTTGAAACCCTACTCACAATGAAAGAAGTTTTCTCATTAGAAGACATTGATTTTGGGGTTAATCGCTTGGCTAATGGGAAAGCTAATGACATTGAAGGTTACCAGGTGGAAATATTAAAAATTAGAGGTCTTGTCCTCATCCCCCACATTCACAAGCTTTTCAATCAAGCAATCAAGCAAGGGTTCCCGAAACCATGGACTCAAAGCCTCATTATCCCTATTTTAAAAGTGGGGATAAAAATAACCCCTCTAATTATCGGAAAATTATGATTATCCCTCTCCTAGCCAAGTTATATGGTATTATTGTAGAAAGGAAGTTGAGCACATGGCTTGAAAGTTAAGGTAAGTGGGCTAAAGGCCAAGCAGGTTCTAGAAAGCAGCACTCAACAACAAACCACCTCATTACACTTAGGATCATTGTGGAGGAACACCGCAATGATAAATCCAATCTCTTTTGTTGCTTTGTGGACTTTAGAAACACTTTCGATAGGGTTCCTAGAAACAACCTTTGGAACAGATTAGAAGAGCTAAAGGTTCCTTTTGAGTTGAGAGCTACCACTATAAGGTTATATGAGAATGTAATTTCCATGTTAAAGAGCAATGAGGTGTGGTCGAAAGATATTAAGTGTAACATCGAAGTGCTAGAAGGTTGTTTAGAGGAAGCACGATGTGTTGGCACAATCTTAGATGGGGTAGTCATCATCGTTCTTCTCTACGCTGACGATATTGTTCTTCTTGCAAGGTGCCCATCTCATCTTGATAAGCAACTTAAACTTCTTAAGGATTTCTACTCTACCATGGGTATGATTGTTAATGCTGACAAAACAAAAGTTATGATTATCACATCCTAGAAGGACACTTATGCTAATTTTATTTATGACGATAATAATTTGGAGGAATCATCTTCCTACAAGTACCTAGGAATTGATATTCATCACAAGCTCAAGTGGAACTATAGCATTGAGAAATGGATTAATCGTGGATGGAAAGCTTATTTTAGTCTTCAAAATAATTGTAAAATGGAAAAACTCGTAATGTGGGATAGAAAGAAGTTCCTCTTTGAAACTTTAGTCACTTTGGTTATCTTATACGGATGTTAGGTTTGGGGTTGTAGCATCTCTAGAGAATCCTGGAGAAATATTGAGCAAATCTAGAAGCGTTTTATAACGTATAAGCTCAAAATTAAAAGCAACACACCCTATCCTATTCTCCTTATAGAAGTGGGTCTTTCCCCTATAGAAAGCCTCACTATGATTAGGCTTCTATTGTATAAGCACAAAATCAATAACATAGGAGACCATATACTTCCTAAGCTAGCTTTAAATTCTAGCCAAAACCGCCTAAGGCTCAAACGAGGTTGGCATAAAGACATCAGGACCTGATTAAACCATTCAGAGATTGACGAGAATGTTGCATTGCAAAACATTAATAACATTAAAATTATTGTTACTTCTAAGTTCAAATAAAAAATGTTGTGTGAGAAGGATTTAGCAGCTAAAAGAAAATTAAGATATTATAAGGAGGTCATCAACCCCACCCTAGAAGATCAAGAGTATCTCTCTGTTTTAACTAGCTCAAAGAAGGAAATTAATATAGCCAAGATTAGAATGAACTCTCATGAGCTCCATAGTGAAACACGTCGTTGGGCAGTTCCCAAAACTCCATGGATGGAAATGTTCTACCATCTCTGTGAGAATACGAACATCGAGGATGAAAATAACTTCCTCTTAAAGTGCCCCACGTACAACCACATTAGATCTCAGTTTGAAAATATTTGTTGCAATAGTGACCTTCCTAGCCTTTTATTATGTCAAAATTACAGTGAGCTTAAGAGGCTTCTCTCCAAGCTTTTTTAGCATAGGAATAAAATCTTAAATCAAACTAGATAATTCGTTTCTTTAGGTCTAATAAACCAAAGTTTGGTCTCAATGGGTGTTAACCACCGCCACCATCATCATCAATTATTATAATTATTATATAATATTGATATTAATAAGTTTCGTTAATAATGAAAAATTTTTGAAATTTATATTTAAAATGATATGCTAATAATACATTAAATACAATATTAATAATATTTAATTAATATATCTAATATAACCATCTAATAACGTTTTAAATTTTAACATTTAATATTATTAAGATAATGCGGTATATATTTATATTATATATAGATACTATATATTAAATTAATACTTTTAATATTTGCAATAATTATTAATAAAAAAAAAATTAAAATTTAATTTGCTCTAGCATATGATTAAAATTTATTTATGATTTATTATTACTGTTGTTAAGATTAGACTTTTAAGATAAATATTAATAATTAATATTATTACATTTCTATTATTTTAATTAAATATGTTTAAATATTACCAACACAGTTAACCATTGTCACTCATTCAAATTATTGCTCAATGGTACACAATCTTTCTTCATTATGGTCATCCATGGTTAGCCTTGTCAAACTATAATAAACCATGGTCAATCGTGATAAACCATGGTCTACCAAATTCAAACATTCTCAAGAAACCTATATTAGGATAATCTCCACGAGAGTGGCTGAATTTAATTGAAAAAAATATTCATGAAGTGAATGCATTGACTAATCTACAATGACTATTGACAAGAGTTCTCCTTCACTCTATGGAAAAAGAGTTTAAAGTGAGCCATAAATGAAAAGTGTCATAATTAAATTCAAGCATTGCCAACCTTAGTTACCATCTTTGGTCCGTCACTCTTAAGATTAAAAAATATTTCATAATAACAATATTACTATCAATAAAGTAATATTAATAATATTAATAATATCTCTGGTTTATAGTATTAATCCCTTGGATCTATAACATTAATAATCCCTTGGGTTTATAGTATTAATCCCAAGGGTTATATTATTTATCTGTTGGGTTTACAATGTTAATTCCTTGTGTTTATTATTCCCTTGGAGTTATAATGTTACTAATCCCTTGGATTTATTAATACCTTGGATATATAATTTTTATACCTTAGATTAAGTTTAAAATTGTGTTTAGTATCAAGGTTTGGAATGTTGGGTTTATAATATGGTGTTTAGTCTAAGGTTTGAAACGTTGGGCTTTTAATATTGGGTTTAATATTAGGTTTAATATTAGGTTTCATATTTTGTTTTATAATCTTAGGTTTTATAATATTGATGCAAAGGTTTATAATATTAAACTTGGTGTTTATAATATTAATCTTATGGTTTACAATATTTATCATGGGAATTCAAATAATAATCCTAGAAATTATAATATTAATCTTCGGGTATAATGTTGGGTTTTATAATGTGAGAATTTATAATATTTGGTTTAATAGTAGAGTTTATTATTTTCACATTGGAATGGTACAAAAGTATATCCAATGTCGCAGTGTGACAAACATTGTCACAATGCAACATGGAATGTGACAATCACTATCACAATAATACATTACATTACAATTTATTCAATGTCATATTTTAGCATTGAATAAAATGGAGTTTAATATTTTGGTTTATAATATTAGATTTAGGGTTTATAGTATCAACCATAGGTTATATAATCCATTTTTTTATAAATATAAATCCTGGGGTTTAATATTATTTTTAGGGTTTAATATATAATATGCTATTTTATAATATTAATCCCTAACATGTATAATAAGATATTAGAATTTATAATTTGAGGGTTTATAATGTTAATATTAGGTTTGATATATTAATATTAGGGTTTAATATTAATCCTAGGGCTTATAATATTAGTCATGGTGTTTAATATTAATCCCTTAGGTTTTTAATATTACTAATATGCTAGGTTAACTAATCCCTTGGATTTATAATATTTGTCTTTTGGGTTTATTAATCCCATAGATTTATAATATATATTTTTTGTTAAGCTTGGTAGGTCCATTCCATTTTCTATTATATAGTAGGCAAATTTACACCACAGAGATTAACCGGGTGGCCTCAACTTGCCCCGAGGAGTAACCCAGTCTCTTAGCCACCGATCAACATTATAAGCCATCCAAAAACATAATTGTCTCAGTCTTTCTAGCCTGGCTAGATAAGTCTCTATCTGATGTCTAGATACTACATAACTGTAAAAACTAACATATGAAACAGGAAAATTAAAAGCTAACTGCATATACCAAAATTATGCATGGGGGAATCTAGTCTTTCTGCTCCTTAGAGGAAGATGCGACGGGAGCAGGACCTTCAGCAGTCGCCCTTGGCATGCCATACAACTCTAGAATTCAAGGGATATGGCAATTAATCCTGTCCATCTTGATGTCTTGTTTATGTAGCTGGAAAATAATTTTCTCCATATCTTTTTTATAATTCGTTAGCCCCTGGACTATAATCGTCATCCCCACAAAGGTCTGTTCCATCGCCTTACCAGGTAGGCTCATCATTGAGTAATATAGGTAGAGTGTTTGTTTAAACTAAGTGATTCTCCCTCGAGTATTTCTTGGATCTTGTTCCATTGTCCGCCGATTGTCCCACTCATCCTCATTCTCGCTTTCTTTCTTAATCTCCTCTTCCCAGTATTCCATCAACTTTTGAATTCCAACATCTGTCCGCTATTGGTATGTCATTTCTACCTTTGCTATGAGGTGCTCTACAGAGTTACGACCCCTGTGATTTTCCGATGTGCTTAGCCCCTTGTCTGTCCAGGTGTTCGGTCCTCTGCTTCCGCGCCCGCGTCCTCTCGCTGCTCAGGCCATGACATGTTCGAGAGAGCCTTTGCTAACATCCAAATGAAGTTAGATTCATAAAAATTTTCTTGACACACCACCTTTACCATTCATGAATTTCCCCTCCTCCATACTTCTCTGTGTGAGTATAACGGTAACCCTAAGCCTGTAGATAACAAAGGGAGTTGGGTTTCACACTCTTCTCCCAAGACCCATCATAATCCCCAACCCCCTTACTATGAGTTATATGTCAGTCATCCCTCTACGTCTCAAGCCGAGCCTGCAGGCCCTTCTAGAGCCTAGTGGGATGCTTGTAGGGCTTCCAACTTATTGCACCCTTAACCAACATATGAATGTCTTGGCTTCACTTTTCCCTCTATAAATTTTGCCGCACAGGGTTCCTAGCTCTCTTAATTCCATACGAGTTACCTTCAGTGCCATACAGGTTCCAACTCTCCCAATGGTTTCTCGGCATCCTATTGCCATTGTTACAACGCCATCCCCCTGCCATCAGTTATTTCCTTCCTCTGTCTACAACTCATAGACCCCCTAGAAATACAGTGCCACTATCCCTTGTCCCCCTCGCTATAGAAACTAAGAATAGATCCACACAACTGCACAGCCCGTGATTGCCCACTTCGCTTCCATGGTTATGTCCCAGTTGGTAGAGAATAAATATGTAAAACTTGACCATGGCATGCCATTGTTTCCACTATTGCCACACATAAAATTATAATCCTCATTGCATCAAGTTCTTTCCCCTCCCTTCCCCTTCGCTTTGCATCACCAACCTTCTCCACAATCGTTGTCACCTGCCCTGCACGTCGAATGTCCCTGGCTTCTCCACCACCCTACCTTATTCCCTTCCCCGCCACCTTGCTCACTTACCATCCATGCATTCATTTCGAAGGACACCGTACCCCCTGCCTTTAGCATGTGTGGAGCATAGGTTATTATGACCTTCATACTACACATATAGGCACCCATCCTAGCCTCTCTGACATCGACCCACATCCGGATCGGGGGAATCCCATAGAATTATAATATTAATCTCAAAGGTTTATAATATTTATCCCTTGGGTTTACAATGTTAATCTATTGGGTTTACAATATTAATCCCTTAGATTTATTGATCAATTGGGTTTAAAATATTAATAATCTCTTTATTTTATAGTATTAATCCCTTGTGTTTATAACATTAACAATTCCTTAGATTTAATAATCTCTCGCATTTATAATAGTAATCCCAAGAGTTTGTGAAATTAGTCCCTGGGGTTTATTAATATATTATGTTCTCAATATTGATCCCTTGGGTTTATATTATTAGTCCCTTGAATTTACTAATTCTTTGGGTTTATATTATTAAAATCTTGGGTTTATTGGTAACTTGTGTTTATAATGATGGGTGCAATATCAATTTCTTTCATTTATTAATCTAAGGGTCCATATCCCTAGGGTATAATATTATTCATAGACTTTATAATATTATTCATATGCTTTAATACAAATTCCATGTGTTTCTAATCTTGGTAAAACATGGTCCAATCTCACATTGTGACAAATATTGTCTTAATATGAAAATCAACAATTCTGAACCATGGTCAACAATGGCTGAATGTTGCATTGCGGCAAAATTTTTCTTAATATAAATATCAACCAAGGTCCAATGTCACATTGCGAAAAAGATTGTCTCAATATGAAAACAAACCATGGTCAAACATTGCCAACCATCGTCAACCATGGTCCAATGTCACATTGTGGCAAAGATTATCTCAATCTGAAAATTAATCATCGCCAACCATAAACACGTGTGGTCCAACATCATATTTTGACAAAATTTGTGTAAATGTTAAAATAAATCATGGTAAACAACAGTGAATGTGATTTGTTTCAGGGTTTATAGTATTTATCTAAGGGTTTATATACCTAGGGTTATAATATTAATCCCTTGGGTTATAATATTAATCCCTTGGGTTTAATATTATCCCCTTGGGTTTATAAGCCATTTATTTTTTAGTATTGATCTCTTCGGTTTATTATTTCCTTGGATTTATAATATCTATTTGTTGGCTTTATTATTCCAAGGGTTGATATTCTTAGGGTATAAAATTATTCATAGGGCTTATAATATTAATCCTTGGGTTTAATATAAATCCCTTGTGTTTATAAGATTAACAATCCTTTGAGCTTTTAATATTGATCCCTTGGGTGTGTTGATCCCTTACGTGTAAAATATTTATTCTTTATGTATATTTATCCCTTAGGTTTATCATATTTATCCCTTTAGTTTACCAATTCCTAGGGTTTATAATATTAAACCCTTGGGTTTAGTAGTCCCTTTGATTTATTAATCCCATCTTTTTTTAATATTGATCCATTGGGTTTGTTGATCCCTTAGGTTAAAATATATATCCCTTATGTGTATTTATCCCTTCGGTTTAAATTATTTATCCCTTAGGTTTATAATATTTATCCCTTGGGTATACTAACTCCTACGGTTTATAATATTGAACCCTTAGGTTTATTAATATGTTGGTTTTATAATATTAATAATTCGTTAGGTTTGATCCCTTGGGGTTGTTGATACATTAGGTTTATAATATTTATCCCTTGGGTTAACTAAATCCTTGGGTTTATAATATTCATAATTTCTTAGGTTTATAATTTAATCACATTGTGACCAAGGTTTTTCAATATGAAAATCAACGATGGTGGAACATTGCATTGTCACAAAGGTTGTCTCACTATGAAAATAGACCACTGTCAACCATGTTTATTTTAGGGTTTGTAGTACTTATCTTAGTGTTTATATATGTTGGGTTTATAATTTTAATCCCTTGGGTTTAATATTATTCCCTTGGGTTTATATACCTCAGAATTTAAAATATTGGTTCATAGGATTTATTAGTCCCCTGTGTTTTTAATATTGATCCCCTCTCTTTGTTGATCCCTTAGGTTTATAATATTTATCCTTTGGGTTTATAATATTTATCTCTTAGTTTTATAATATTAATCCTTGAGTTTAATATAAATTTCTTGTATTTATAACCATCCTCAACCATGGTCAACCATGTTCCAATGTCAAATTATGACAAACATTTGTCAATATGGAAATGAAATATGCTCGATTGTCGCATTATGACAAAGGTTGTCTCAATATGAAAATGGACCATGGTCAACCATGTTCATTTTCGGGTTTATCATATTTATCTTAGAATTTACATACATTAGATTTATAATATTAATCCCTTGGGTTTATAATATTAATCCCTTGGGTTTAATATTATTCGCTTGGGTTTATAACATTAATCCCTTGAGTTTTCTATTTGTTTTGGTTGGTAATATTAATCCCTTGGGTTTATAATCTTAACAATCCTCTGGGTTTATTAATATGTTGAGCTTTTAAGATTGATCCCTTGGGTTTTTTGATCCCCTAGCTTTAAAAGATTTATCCTTTATGTATATTTATCCCTTAGGTTTATCATATTTATCCCTTCGGTTTACTCATTCCTAGGGTTTATAATATGAAACCCTTCGGTTTACTAGTTCCTCAGGTTTATAATATGAAACCCTCGGGTTTATAATTTAATACCTTGGGTTTATAATATTAATAATTCCTTGGGTTTATTAATCCATTGATTTTTTAATATTGATCCCTTGGGTTTGTTGATCCCTTAGATTTATAATACTCAACCCTTACGTTTATAATATCTATCCGTTTGGTTTACTAATTCCTAGGGTTTATAATATTAAACCCTTGGATTTGTAATATTAATAATTCCTTGGAGTTATAATTTAACCCCTCAGGTTTATTAATCCTTGGAGTTAAAAATATTAATTCCTAGGGTTTATTAATCCTTCGAATTTTTAAAATTTATCCCTTGGGTTTATTCGTCCATTAGGTTTAAAATGTTTATCCCTTATGTATATAGAACCCTTAGACTTATAATATTTAATTCATAGGATTTATAATATTAAACCATTTTGTTCATTAGTCCCTTGGGTTTATAATATTAAGAATTCCTTAAATCCCTTGGATTTATAATATTAATAATCCCTTACGTTCATTTATCCCTTAAGTTATTAATATTGATGCATTGGGATTGTTGACCACTTAGGCTTAAAATATTTATCCCTTAGGTTTATATTATTTATCCCTTGGGTTTATAATATTAAACCCTTCGGTATATTAGTGCCTTAGGTTTATAGTATTTATCCCTTAGTTTCTTAATATTATAGACCCTAGGAATAATTTTATACCCTAGGAATAAGGACCCTTAGAATAATAAAGCCAAGAGATCGATATCATAAGCCCAACAGATCATTACTAAAAAAACAAGGGTTTATAAACCCAAGGGAATAACATTAAACCCAAGGGATTAATATTATAACCCTATGTATGTAAACCCTTATATAAATACTATAAACCCTAAAACAAACATGTTCACGAATTCCTAGGGTTTATAATATTAAACCCTTGTGTTTATTAGCCTCGTGGGTTTATAATATTAATAATTTCTTGGGCTTATAATTTAATCCATTTGGTTTATTAATCCCTTGAGTTTTAACATTGATCCCTTGGGTTTGTTGATCCCTTAGGTTTAAAATATTTATCCTTTATGTATATTTATCCCTTAATCTTATAACATTTATCCCTTAGGTTTATCATGTTTGTCCCTCTGGTTTACTAATTCCATGGGTTTATAATATTAAACACTTGGGTTTATAATTTTATCCCTTGGGCTTATAATACTAATAATCCCTTGAGTTTTTAATATTGATCTCTTATGTATATTTATCCCTTGTGTTTATATTATTTATCCATTAGGTTGATAATATGTATCCCTTGGGTATACTAACTCTTGAGGTTTATAATAGTAAACCCTATCCTTTATTAGTCATTTGGGTTTATAATATTAATAATTCCTTAGGTTTAAAATTTAATCACCTGGGCTTATAATAGTAATAATCCCTTGAGTTAAAAATATTAATTCCTAGGATTTATTAATCCCTTGGGTTTTTAATATTGATAACTTGGGTTTGTTCATGCATTAGGTTTATAATATTTATCCCTTGCTTTTACTAAATCTTTGGGTTTATAATATTTATCTCTTAGGTTTATAGTATTTATCCCTTGTGTTTACTAAATCCTTGAGTTTATAATATTAAACCCTTGAGTTTCTTAGTCACTTGAGTTCATAATATTAATAATTTATTGGGTTTATAATTTAATTACGCGTGTTTATAATATTAATAATCACTTGGGTTTATTATAAACCCTTGATTTTTTAATGTTGATCCCTTGGGTCTGTTGATCCCTGAGGTTTAAAATATTTTCCCCTTATGTATATTTATCCCTTAGGTTCATGATATTTTTCCATTGGTTTTACTAATTCTTATGTTTATAATATTAAACCCTTGGGTTTATAATATTAATAATTCCTTGGTTTATAATTTAATCGCTTGGATTTATAATATTGACAATACTTTGGGTTTATTAATCCCTTGAGTTTTTAATATTTATCCATTGGGTTTGTTGATCCCTTACGTGTAAAATATCTATCCCTTATGTAAGTTTATCCCTTAAATTTCTAATATTTAATCCTTAGGTTTATAATATTTATCCCTTTGGTTTAATAATTCCTAGGGTTTATTAATCCTTGGAGTTTTTAATTCTGATCCCTTGGGTTTATTGGTCCCTTAGGTTTAAAATATTTATCCATTATGTATATATAGCCCTTAGGTTTATAATATCTATCCCTTGGGTTTACTAATTTCTCAGGTTTATAATATTAAACCATTTGGTTTATTAGTCCCTCTTATTTATAATATTAATAATTTCTTAATCCCTTCGGTTTATAATGTTAAAAGTCCATTAGGTTTATTAATCCCTTAAGTCATTAATATTGATCCCTTTGGATTGTTGATCCCTTAGGTTTAAAATATTTACCACTTAGGATTAGATTGATGATGATGATGATGATGATGATGGTTAACGTCTACTGAGACCAAATCGGTCTATCAGACCTATAATTTTCTTAGTTTTTAATTATCTGGCTCCTCGTCTTTCTTGGCTTCAGTTTATAATATTTATCCATTGGATTTATAATATTTATCCATTTTACTAAATTCTTGGATTTATAATATTTAACCATCCGGTTCATTAGTCCCTTAGGTTTATAATATTTATCCCTTAGGTTTCTAATATTTATAATAGTGACAATAAATATATATTATTAATAGTAAGTAAATGGTATCATTATGTTATATTTGAATTGTATTATAGTTTTAAATATAATTATTAATATATTAGCAAAATTTTATGTAATAATTAATATTATATTAATATACAAAATAATGTTAATATAATAAGCATAATTATATAAGTATAAAATAATATGCCTATTGTTGTTTATATAGTTAGAAATAGTTAGCTTTTAATAAAATACACCTAACATTTATTAATCTGTTGGGTGGTGGATATATACCTATCGCCATATATCAACCACATTGGCAAATGTGTATGTAAATGTATTCCATATATGCCTATCCGCGTATATCAACCACAGTGATAAATATGGTTGTGCTAGTCTATTATCTATTGGTCTACATTTTAATTAGTCTTACAATAAATAAATGTTATTTATGAATTTAAATATATTTCTTATCAATGGTTTAGTGTACATGTTATCATAATTCTCCTTTAACACATTAAAATTTAGTGAATAATGATAATGTAGAGAATCCATATTAAGATATTCATGGCTTAAAATTATTAAATATATTATAGAAAAGTTATATTTCAATTCCAAACTTATTTTAGGAACAATTCAGCTATGATTGAATTATTATATAATTTTTTCTTTATTAGCAAAAAAAAAAAAAAAAAAAAAAAAAAAATAATAATAATAATAATAAATATAATAATTTGATTTTTTCTTAAGATAATTTTGTTCTCAAGTACATCGTTATGCTTATTTGATGGATACCTTATGTCCATATATCTAATTTAAATTTAAATTTAAAATTATTTGGTAACATTTGAAAGGCAAAAATAGTAATAAAAAAATATATGATTTAAGGTAATAACTCTAAAATAAAATATTTTAAGGCAATATCAATCGCAATTTATGGAGTAGAAATTTGCTTCACAAGAAAATCTACATAGTGCTTTTAAAAGTATGTTATCTTGAAATTGGAATATATATATTGAAGAACCATTTCTAGTGATTCAAAATTTGTGATAAAGAGAAAAGAAACAAAATTATTACTTTTTCATGGAAAATAGTTATACAAAAAAAAATTATATTCCTACCAAATTTCTATATAACTCATATATGGATTTTGGATTTTGAAGAATGTGAAGACTAAGGGCACTTAGTAATCCCTATAAGGAACCAATTTAATATCATTGGAGATGATATGAAAAATAAGGATTTTGCATTATAGCGAGCAATAATCAAAAGAGAAATTGATAACAAAATGGACTATAAGATGGAAAGGTAACAAACTTTTATCAAATACATTATTTTACATACATTAAATAATAGTTTCTCTAAAATTGATATTGTAACACAAGGAAAAATCATGAAAATATGAAGGTGAAACTGTTGAATAACACTAACATATGAGGAACATTTTAACACTTTTGGAGGAAACAAAGCTCGAGTCCTAGAATCATAAGCATTTATCACTAGAAAATTTGCATCAACATGATTTCAACTTTGGACTATGGAATTTCTCGATTCCCAATATCAATATGATGATATTTTGTAAGATCCTAGATGTTAAAAATTTTAATAGATATAGAAAAACTTAGTAATATGTTTAAAAATAAACTTTCTACAAGAAAAAGAACACAAGGGACCTAAAAACACCACCATTTTATTTAATTAATAACTTCAAATAATACATGCCAAAATGATTAACATAGAAACCCCTTCCAATAACATGCAAGGTTTCCCATCAACAAAATCAACCAACTAAACTCTGAAGCATACTTGAGGACCTTGGATGGATCCACTAGACAAATTCACCCATGGGGTTTTTGTCCCTGCGATCAGACTAGAATTGGCCTTGCCCAGTTCTCAACAAAGACAAAATACATAGTCGACTAAGGATGATCCAAATGCCTAGCTCATATCCCCTTTAGTAGGCTTCATGGACTCTCTAGAAATCTTATTTTATTATTTTCCCTCTAAAAACGAAGTCAAATACTATAGGTAGATCCCATGGGAAAATACCATGGTAAATATCATGGGCAGATTCCATCTACTTTGAACCCATCATGAAAATGGAATATTACAAATCCTCCTGCCCAAAGATTGCTTACCCTTAATAAATCGACTTCTATCCATAATAAAATAATTTGTATACTAATACCCGATCTCATATGAACTAGTGCATTATTACATGCGTCCATGCTAAATGATCCTAAATGGATCCTTTGATACCTAGACCCAAAAAAAATCCTCCAACCAATCCTACCCTCAATAGATTCACCTAGATCCCAATGTCACATAATTCTTAAGACCTATGTGTTATTATACCATCTCAACCCTTCATCACTTCTCGTGCTTAAGTGCCCAAGTTTCAATATACCCTTGGCTAAGGGTATCCTCCTAAGAATCATCCCATTGATAGAGTTCCAACTCATACTCTCTCGCCAATCCATCCCATAGGAAGGTTCCAATGTTGGAATGTATACACATGGAATAAGTATTCTATGCTGATATTGTTTGATGCTCAACTCATTCTGCTCCACCCTGTCACCCAACATGATCCATTTGGATAACTCTTCCTTGCTCTCCCCAATGTACCAAGGTGGGTTGGTTGTGCTACAAGCCTTATCTATGTACTCTTGTACAAGGCTACTCTGTAACTCCCAATTGTACTCCTCTTGCTGCCTTGTGAGGGATTTGAGTCATTTCTCAATCCTAGATAGCTCGGTCTTTGAATTTTCACTTACTCCTATGAGCTCCTGAATTTTCCTATTCTCCTGTACGACAGTGCCTTGGACTGTCTAGACTCTCTACTTCAACATCATAAGATTTGTCTTGAAATTCGTGATATTTTTGTGAAAGTCCTCTACTAGCAATTATGGTGCCCTACTAAATGCCTTTGTATATGTGTGCGCTAGATGCTTAACTATCATAGCTCCATCTTGAACCTTTCACCAACTCTCCAAAAATGGCTCATCCTGCATACTATATTTTTCATGTTTACCCTCATGATCATTCTAATCATGTTGATTTATCACTATTGGCTCCTCACTTGAGTCACCTTGAATTTTGTCTTCATGGCCTTCTCCATGTGTGGGGATAATTTATTTTTCACCATCTCTCGTTGTCAAACATGGATGTATTTGTGGACTGTTATCTATGCATGACTTCCCATACTCTCTATGGATGTCCTCTCGGATATTTATGGAATCAATTGTACAAGAGTCTACCACATCGTTAGGAGGAATTACCTCCTTCCTTTCCCCATGTACTTTATCAATCTAGCTGATTATCATTGTCTTGTCCCGCAAGCCTCTCTAAAAAAAATTGTGTTGCTTCTAACCATTTGTAATTGACTATATGTATCCTTCATGGGTTCTCTCTTGAAAACCGATGAGCCCAAATATAGATGAATGCCCATTATATGAAGGAGTCTCCAATTGTTTTTCCCTTATTGCCTCCTTGTCACCTAAACATGAATGGTTAATTGCCTAATGTCCCTTGCAGATAAAACATAGTCCTCTCCTTCTTAGTTCATTCTTGTTGTAAGTTTTACTACCATTTTTCTCTATTCCTCCATCAATCCTCTTTAGATCCTTTCTAGTCAACACTCTTCTGAGAATTTTTATGTTTTGCATGACATACATTTCGACTAGATTATAGGTGATTGATGATACAACTTATTCCTTTCTCCAAATGATCAATAGTTTGGATCTTAGTATCTTGCAAATGTTGACATCTCCTTCTAAAACAATGATATAATTTTTCACATGCTTTTTTTGACGTGGTCTCAATTAGTTGATGTCATGTTGGAGTAAAAGTTTTGGAACACTTGAAATATTAAGTTGTCACATCCCAGATTCAACATGAATGTGCTAAAGCTGAAATTTTTTATGAGTTCTAATATTTTCCACCACTTCGGAAAGGTAGTAAGATTTATGTTGTTCAACCCTTGAAGGGATTCTACTATTAGTTGCAATATCTCCCTCATGATGTTATTATTGTAAGGAAATAGATGCAATGTTAAAGCTATGATCATGCTGATACGAGAGAAAACGGTGAGCTTGAATTATTCACAAGGATGTTCCAAGAGTTTGGGTTGTATTAGTGCAAGCATGGATGGCTTGAGATCCCAATTGATTTTCTTCCATTATGGTTGGCCCACCTCGGATAAACATGTGTTTAATTCCTCAAGCTTATAAAGGAGTAGGACCGGCTTTGTTTGTTGCAATTCAGATGTAAGTGTGATAAGACATTTTCCTTTTACATATTCCTTTCGGATATCCTTTGATTTTTGAAGGATTACATGTACCTTCTGAGAGAAAGGCTTCTTGTTCTACGCTTGCCTCTGATTTGTAAGTTGTTGCCATTTTTTATCCACAAAAGTATTGTATCCCCGAGAATCAATTAATGTATTGCTATGTAGATTCCTATGGAATTTCCAAAAGTAAAATGATGACATTATGGTTTGGCATTAATGGATTTCAATATTTAGTCTTCCTTCTCTCTCCCTTTTTCACAGTACCTCAACAAGATATTAGTGTGCAGGCTATTTGAGATATTACTATTAATACTTAGCATACAACTTCACAATTGTACTGACAAAATCTTTCTTAGCCAATGTGTGATTATTAGTACAAATGTTAGAAATATAATACTATATGCCAAACCTTGAAAGTAACTTATGAGATACATAAATCCTCATACTTGTATACCAATATCCTTATGGCGACAACAAATCAAACTCTCTATCTCTTTCTTTTTTAACAAAATGTCATTTTATTACCAATACAATAATGGAGAGTAATTGAACATTATGCTCAAATGATTACAAATCATTTGTTGCCCTCGGAATGAATTTTTCCTCATGGATAAATCTGCTACAAATTTTATTTGAATATTTGAATATCTACTCCAAATTTGTTACCTTTGGTCGATAGTTGGAGATGGAAATAATAGGAAAATATCACAGCCCAAGAAAGGTCCAACCTTCTAAAAATTTCTTTGAATTTGACCTTCTTTTTTCCAATGAGAGATAATTTGCCCAAGCCTCTAAAAATGCTAATCTCATCCTCCTCTTATAACTAAAGTTACCTTTTTTCCAAAGTGTTGGTAACTTACTAATTCAATCAGTAAATGATGAATCTCGTAAAAAATTTGGCCTTAATATTTAACACAAGAATGTTGGATTGTAATTTAATGGGTTGAGTGAATGGTTTAGAGGTAAAACCTCAACTCAGGCTCTTCTTATTGTTCACAAATCATTAATATAACTTGGTATCAGCCCTGTATGAGCATTTTTCCCTCCAAAAATTGGTGTCACAATGAATTTCGGTCTTCTCGACTACTTGATGGTGAGATATGTCAGCCTCACAACCTTGCAGAAGAATGTAGACAATGGCATGGCGAATAAATCACTAAGAATGGATCAGACTTGGGTGATGGACGAAGGTGATGGCAACACGATTTCTAACCTCATGTCTGAATGCTTCAATGAATGCTCCCTCTATCCTCTCTGAACCGATGAGATGATAAATGAAGGCTCCTTTGTGTTGCTAATAAGTGGAGTGACCCAATGTATTGTTGCCATTGACCACATGATCTTGCAACATTTGACCTGTTTGACACTCCTCTTGATCCAAGGACTTTATTCACAGCATAAATCCTTAATAATGAAATTTGTCATGACTCTGATCAATGATTCCCTCTACTAGGTATCTTATAATGTCCTTATAGCCTTGCAATGGAGGAGTATGCCCCCCATGGCCTTGGCATCTCAACCCACTACTACGTGTTTAACCACGCGATGGATGACAACTGTAAAATTCCCACTACAAAAAATATAACAAGATAGGAAAGAAATATTTTGAAGCTGTTTAACACCTAGCTATTAATTTTTCTCATTTAGTGGAGGCTTGTATATAGATTCATTGAGTTAACTACACATGCATTTAAGATCAATTTTCATATAAAAGTAAAATAACATGGACATTTATTTAATTATCCTGCTAAGGTAGTACCACCAAAGCATGACAACAAAGATCATTACATCCACGTCCCATACGAAAATAATAATTTTGATCCTACTAGCCATAGGTGAATACATAAGCAACCCTCGGCCAATCAAAAAGGATATATTGAATAGTAAACCACACAAAAGGTAGTCGATAACTCAATCTCGTGATTCAATAGACTTGTTGGACACCCTCTCATCCCTTCGTGTTGTAACATTCTTTTCTATTTTACATTTACATGTCAAAAAGAAAAGAAAGAATAAAAAATATATAAAGAAAAAGAAAATGAAAATGAAAAATAAAAATGGATTTAAAAATGAATATGAGAGAAATGACAAAAATATAAAAAATAAATGAATACCTAGAAAAATAAAACTAGTGAGCAAATCGAAATGCCACTTTAATGTAAAAAAATGTAAATTTTATAAGGTTTAAAACCTTAGTATTAATGATTTATTCGATTATTATTTTATTTGTATTTTATATGGCATAATGCGATAAAGGTGTTTTTCATTTTCTGAATAAAGGTCACATTGGAACCAACGATGTTGTTTTACTCTGGACAGATCTATGACAAACAAGGCATTTCGGCCCCACCCCCGCTCTCCTAACACTTAACATAGGGCCTGGGGGGAAGTAGTTTCTCCAAAAATTACCAATCATAATGTGGCATCCCCTAGGCCATTTCAAGGGGTCACCTCCCTATTCCACTTACCACCTACTCCCCCGCTCCCCTGAAATACCATCTTCTCTCTCCTGCCAACGTCTTGTCCATCCATCACTCACCTCCTGCCATACAACCATTAACCCTAGCCACTCCACTTTTGCCACCTCTCTCACCAAGTCACTTGTTATGAAACCAACTCACAAAAAGATAGAAAATATGGATCAATCCCTTAGAAATAAGCCTCTTCGAGGGGGAAACCTCCTTTACATTAAACAAATGAATAATTCTTAAATGATTCAAATGGCAAAACTTCCTTTCTATATATAGCATTCTAATGGGTCACAATATAACCAAAGTGGACCTAACAATAATAATATAAAGGCACAAAATTAACGATAGTGGGATTATATGGGGCACAATAATATCAATATGGGGACAATAGGGGCACAACAATAACAATAAGGGATACAATAGTAATTGTAATGGGAGAATCACTAGTATTATAGGGACCTAACATGCTCCTCTCCTTCAAACAAGTGTTGTCCTCAATGCTTGAGTATTTCTTGATTCTGCTGTATAAATTTCTCATCCCGATGTGGAATCTTCAACGGGTAATTTTTTCAACTTCATGAGATACTCTGAAATTGATCGATTTTGTCGTTGTCGAGTTCTTATTTCTTTGACTGCTTCAGGTTCCAATATGATTTTTCCTTCCGCATCAAGTTCTGGAAATATTGTTTAAACTAGAAGCTTGTCACCTATAACCTTATTTAAGCATGAAACATGGAAAACTGGGTGCATTCCGGAAGCTATGGGAAGCTCCAATTTGTATTCCATAGTTCCTATCTTTTGCAACACCTTGGATGGACCATAATACTTTGGTGATAATTTATTATCCTTGTTAGCTTGCTTGAGGGACATTTGTTTATAGAGTTGTAGCCATAGAAATACCTAATCGCCTACATCAAAGCTTCTTTTGCTGCGATGTTGATCTGCCTGTTGTTTCACTCTATTCTGCACCAAGGTGAGGTTATCCTTTAAGATTTGGAGAACTTGTTGCTGATGCTCGATGTGATCTTCCACTACTTGAACCTTAGAATTTTCTCTTAAATATGATGTGATGGATGGTGGATGATATCCATAAAGTTCCATAAATGGGGTTGTTTTTGTTGCGATATGAAAGGAAGTGTTATACCACCATTTAGCCAGAGGCAACCATTTGACCCATTGTGTTTGTTTATTAGATACAAAGCAACAAATATATCCTTCCAAACATTTATTTACTATCCCAGTTTTCCCATCAGATTGAGGATGATAAGATGAGCTATGAGCTAACTGAGTAATAAGGCAAGAAATTAATTCTATCCAAAAATTTCCAGTGGAAATGGGATCTCTATCACTTACAATAATCTTTGGGTTTCCATGTAGCTTTTGAATTGTTTCCATAAATGCAGTAGAAATTGTACTCGCTTTAAATGGATGAGATAATGCACAAAATTGTTCATACTTGGTAAGTCTGTAAACTACCATGATGATAACACTCTTTTGTTCGGACTTGGGTAAACCTGTGATAAAATCCATTGAAACCTCCTCCCAACATTGGCTTGCAATGGATAGAGGTTGTAATAGTCCTAGGGTATTAATTGTTTCAAATTTATTTTGTTGGCAAACCAAACATTCCGCCACAAAATTTTGAATATCCCATTTAAGGCCATCCCAAAAAAATCCTTCTTAACCCTGCAGTAGGTTTTTAGAAATCCTTAGTGCCCTCCTAAGGGAGAGGTATGCAATTCCCTAATAATATTTTGTTTCAGTTGGAAATTCTTACATAGGTATAACCGATCCTTGTACCATAATGAATCATTTTTCTAGCTAAATGTATCAGATGTATTGGGATCTTGTTGTATCTTTTGAATGAGTGCCCACACTTCCTTGTCATTCTTCCGTTCATCCTTGTCTTCGTTTATCCAATCTGGTTGGATAATAGAAATGGCGCAAATAAATGCTTCCACATCCTCATCCTTTCTTGAGAGTGCATATGCCACAACATTTTTCTTCCCTTTTTTGTGGATGATTTCAAAGTCATAACCCAACATCTTTGTGACCCAGTTTTGTTGCTCTTCTGAAGATAATCTTTGTTATAAAATGTATTTAAGACTATTGTGATCTGTTTTTACCTTGAAGTGTCTTCCCATTAGTTAGGGTCGCCATTTCTGAAGTGCAAGTAGTATTGCCAACATTTCCTTCTCAGAAATAGCTTTATGTAAATACTTTCCCTTGATTGGACGACTTTCAAAAGGAATGGGTCTTTCTTCTTGCATTAAAACAACACCAATTCCATTTCTTGAGGAATCACATTCCATAGTAAACGATTTTGTGAAGTCCTGTGTAGCTAAGACTCGTGCTTGGAAAATTTCCTCTTTAAGATGTTCAAAGGCCTTCGCTACTTCTGGAGTCCATGAAAATTCATCTTTCTTCAACAATGTTGTTAGAGGTGTTGGTATTCTCCCATAATTATTAATAAACTTGCAATAATACCCTGTGAAACTGAGAAATCCTCATAGATGCTTTATGGATGTGGGGATTTTCCATTCCTTAATGGTTTTAATTTTGCTAGGGTCTACCTTAACACCTTCATGAGATACAATATGACCCGGATATTCCACCTCTTGTACTCCAATGAAACATTTGGAGATTTTTGCATATAATTGTTTCTCCTCCAATAGTTTGAGAACCATGTCAACATGTTAGACATGATCCTTCCAAGACTTGTTGTAGATTATTATATCATAAAAAAATACTAACACAAATTTTCTAAGGAAGGGTTTG
>APFE030982254.1:81527-95060 GCA_000404065.3 Pinus taeda
CCCAATCACTAGCATCCTCTTCTGTCTATAAACCATTTTCTTTATGTTGTTCTGTATATCCTTCCATCTTTCCTTGACTTGTTGATTTTGACAATTCTGCGTGCTCGTCACCTTTGTATTTTTCATCATCCACCTATCCAATATCTTCAGTAGAATCCTTTCGATCTTAAAAATATATTATTTTTTGTTTAATACAAGAAAATATAACCTTTCAACCACATAATATCCATCAATTGAAAATATTTTAGTTATTGAACCTTGTTCAATTTCCTCCATATTTGTATTAAATTTAACTGAATTGTTCATCCCAATTTTCAAATGCAAATTCAAAATAAACTCTCGATATTCAAATTTTCTTTGGGTTAATAACAAAATGTATTTGTGGACTGTACTTTGACATCCTTTGTAATTTTCTTTCTCTTCTAAAATGACTTGGTTAAGAGCTATCCCAACATTCCTTCCTTCATCCAGAACTTCTGAGTCAAATATTTTCTTACTCTCATCTTCTTGTTTCCATAAGGAAAGCTGACTTTCTGCATTTCCAAAACATACATACTTCTTTATGTTTACTTGTGCAAACATATCTCCAAGAGCAGTTTGTCCTTCATCCTAAAAACCACATTCAACAATTAATAATTCAAAATCATAAAATACATTACATTTTCCGCTAACACTGCTCCTTAATTTCTCTGATTTATCATTCTCTTGATGCACATATGACATGCCAAACTTGTCATATCCTCCTCCATATTGTCTTGTCTTGAAAAATTCTTCATTGTTTTTATTTTTCCCTAAATAATGTCTAATTTCTGAATTATGTTCTCTGCTCTTCTCTTTGGCCTTCCTTTCACATGCCTTTTCATTCTTCGTGTTTCTTCCTTACAAATATGTAAGCCACTAAGTTTCCTTTTCCATTCCTCTTTCTTTTCAATCAAAATATGCCAATCTCTAATTTTAGAACCTAAAGTTCTCTTTGTTTCTATACAGGAAGCAAAATCACCATAGACAACGAATTTTCATTCCACTGTAAAGTCCTTTTTACAACAGTAAAAATTACTATCAACACCATGAATATCACATTCCACTGAACTCCTTTGTTACTTACTACAAATGCATAGTTCATGGAAGCATCCTTACCTTTATCCTCTGAGATTGCATGTCTCTTTCTAAGTTTCTAATTACATTCACCCTCACTCTTTTTGAAATTTGTACAAATAAAATTTTCTTCAATTTTCTACTATGCATCAGTCTCTACCAACCTCTCTTTAAGTTCATGATTGTCCTCTTTTCATTTCTTCTTCACAACCTTTAATGGATTAACTATACCTCCTTGGACTAAATTCCCCTTATAATTTTTTTTTTTCATCTTCCATAGTGAAATATTTAATAAGAGTCCTTTCCATTAATGCTTCATTATATCCTCCCAAGACAATTTCTTGCCCATTAACTATCAATACAAGTTCATAATTTTTGAATAAAAATTGAAGAGATAATCCCATTACCTCAAGTGTTTGTACTACACATATACTCTTGTTTGCTCTTGTCATAAGGTTATCTTCATACCTCTTTTCTATTTCTCCTTTTGAAATCTGCAATTTTCTTTTGTCTTCAAATTGTCTTCCATCTTTTTTCCAACTCTTACTAGATTCATCATCCTCAGCCTCCTTAGTAGTCTTCAACACTTGTCCATATTTAGTGTCATTGAATACATTTTCAATTAAGAAATATTCTATTACAACCATCTCTTCTAACTGTTTCATTTCTATAGTAACCTACATAAACATATTTTCTAAAGGTTGTTCACTACCTGCATACATACACAAATCATCAGAGTCAAAAGCAGTAGGCTTCTCTTTCTTTGATGTCTCAATAATCACATCTCTCTACTGATTCGAACTTGTCCAATAGTTCAAAACATCATCAATGATTCCTTCCTTTGCAAGGTAATCCTCTTTCTTAGGTCTACAATAGCTATCTTTCACCTCTAACTCATATGCTATGAGTTCCTCACTTAATCTGATGTACATTCTCCTCTTTATCTATCTCTGCAGCAACTTCGATTTTAATTTCTTTATTTTGATACTCCAACCATACCTTTGGTCTTTATCATTCCTCTGTAATAGTTCCATCAATACTTCAAGATGGACTATTATCTCAGCCTTCTCCCTCTCATATTCTTCATCAGTAAACTGCTTCCATGTGCCATTTGCCTTGGCACCTTTCTTTCTTATGTTCTCTCTACTCTCTGAACCCCTGCTATGACTATCAGTAGTCATTTTCTCATCTCACTCTATGAGTTCCTCACTCATTGTGAGCTGCACTAAGCCTCTTGCAACAACAAGTCATCCCTATTGTCATTTACCTCACCAATCCCATCTCTCGACTTGGTCTTTTGGCAAACACTGGTTCTCTATTTGTGGAACCTCTTTAGCACTCTCTTCTACTCTCTTTAGGCTTATATCCTCAACTCACCTCTCTTGAGAACACTTTAATTACCCTCCCTGTCCAACTTTCAACTGGAATATTTAGGTTCACTGCCACTAACACAACTCTTCTCTTTCTTTACAAAGTCTGCTACTGTGTGTTGTTGCTATCACTCTCTTCCCTATAAAACAATTCAAATGAAACCAACATCAAAATATAACTCATACTTGAGAGATATTCAAATGATCTATCTCTTTAACCTTTCACTCGCTTAGGCAATACACATGTTGCTTTTCTTTTCACTATCTTCACTCTAGTTCTTCTTTCAACTAAATTTCTTTTCTTGTTGAGTACATCCATATTCACTTCTTTTTTTGCAATTTCTTCATTCTCTTCTTTGTCACATCTACATGCTGGAACATATGTTGTTACTTTGCCTTCACAACCTCTACCTAATTTTGTCTTTCTCAAACCTTTTCCACAATTTGTATTTGATGAAATGTTGAAGTCCTCATTTCTTGCAACATCTCAGGTTTCCTCTATGCATGAATCATTTTTTCCTATTCTGTCTCTATATCAAATGCATTATAATGCAAATTATATACCTCCTGGGAATAAGATTCAATCTCTGAACCGACTCCATAGAGCATTAGCTAGGCTCTGATACCAAAAATGATGCAGCAAAGCCGTATCTTTCGCGACCTGATCCTTGGCCGATAGGTTATGGGCCCACTGTATGGTTAATTTTTTATCGCGAGATGCTTTCATTGTGGTCGCCCATGGTTTCCTTCACAAAAATCCCTCACAATATCACATCTCTCACAATCGTTTGACTCATTTTGCATGCAATATGCTTAAACATAGCCGAAATGAAATGATCATTTGACTTGTATGACCAGAATTCAAATAAAATATAATCCTTATTGATAACATATTGGGTCACAACAAGTCCATTAACCCACACACATGTTCATGCATGATTATCTTCCAATCAATCAACCAATGGACAATCTTGATGGTCAAAACTCAATGAGGTTTTAATCCCATTGTATAAAACCTTATTGCGTCCATTTCTAATGTTAAACTGCACACCCTTTCGGAAGAAATATGCGTCTGATCACCCACTAAATGGACGCTTTGATCACTATGAACCTTAAACTCTTTTTAATAATCACATCGTGTCTATTTAAAATGTTAACCCGCTTGCATGTTCTCACGCGATATGCGTCAATCTCCTATGATCGGACGATCATTGCTTCCCTACGATTTCCATCAATTTTAGCAATCTGCCAAATTTATTTCTCATCCGCCACTTTTACCTTCACTCCAATATACACTCTGCAGCCACAATACTCTGAATTCACAAAATTTTTGTTTATTATCTTCAATCAGGTAGATTTTAGACTATCACGATTATCCCTTTGCAGCTAATCAATAACCAGACATGAGTTTACAGAACATCCAACCACCAAGCCAAGGGAAGTTACCAGCATAAACCTCTATTACTAAAAGGATTATTATAGAATCAAAACATAACAAACACAAGATTGTGTGGGTGCGAAACATAAGGAACACAGGTTCAATCGTTTCACAGGGAATCTAAACCTCCAGAATTTGACCATTCATGCATATAAATTACATAGATGCAACAAGATACCAATTATGAAATTAATAATCACAAACTCTCACTATCGGTGCACAAATTCAACTATTCAAGCGAACAAACCCCGATTATCACATAGATATATACAAATCCACATTGTTTTGGCATTTATAAAATATTTACAAAGGAAACCATCACATTTGATTGTTTCAATTCTTTCCCATAAAATCCCTCTACTACTCTTTTTAACATATAGCTAACCTCCAATTCTCTTCCCAAAAGGAAGAACTTATTTATTGAAAAAAACCTCGTGAATGTTTCTAAAGCTTACAATATATAAAAGAAAAGGATTCATGAACCATTTCAATTATGATCGCACAATTCTCTCACTTTCTCCTAAAGTATCATTTCAGCTCCATTTTTCCCACAACAAAATCCTAATTAGATATTTCAAATCCCTAAAATCCTTACTCTTCCTAGGATTACTCATTCATTCCTAAGATCTCTACAACTCACGAGATATTCCCTATTAATCAAATTGCATTCCAATCTCTTTAAAACTAAAAATAAACATAGGAAACTAAATAAATAATTAAGGGAACCCACTGCCTTTCGTAAATATATGATAAGACTCCTAGGTCTTATAAACCTTGAAGAATGCTCCTGCATCCACCCCCAGGAGTGCTGAAGACTATAAAGCCTCCATTTTTTCATTTGATACCACAAAAATAGTTGAAATCGATCAGATTTAATTATATAAACAAACCAGGGAGATGATCTTTTTATCATTCACCAGTTCAGCAACGATTATTTCCAAATTACAGTCATCTTTGAATAACATGAATTCTCTGTTAAATATTGAAAAGATGTCATCATTTTCTAAGCATAACAAGATCAAATCTCGAGAATATTTGATCATAAAGCTAGGATGTGTTCCTAAGGATATCAAAGCAGCAGAATAGCTTATAAAAAACAATGAATCAAACATTCAAGCATTAAGGAATAAACTCAAGCTATCATCCACGGAACATCCTCAAGCTAAAGAGGTTGCCAATATTGAAATGGAGAAATAATTATTTTTTACTATAGTGGCTGAGAAAAATGCATAGATATAAAAGATGGAGTAGGGAATGCAAGCATTGTTGAAAGAAAAAGAATAGTGGGAAGCAACAAGAGCATCTACAAGAATAAGTATAGTGGTAGAAAATTCAACAAGGACTGCAGTTTTCAGAATCTATAGTACATCTTACCAGAGATCTAGATGAATTATCAGTAGTTTAGTTAGAAAAAGAAAAATTGTCAGCAAATTAGTTATTACGAAAGAGAATAAACTTAAAATTGACAATGCATATTTGTTAGAACTCTAGAAAAACTACAAACTCCTATAGCACGTACAAAAATATGAAGACCAATCCTTTTCCATTCAAATTTTAGTAGAGGCTAAGAACATTATTTGGTAGAATATTGAAGCCAACATAATAGACATGTGGCCTTCAATGCAGATTAGTTTTGAACAGGAAGAAATTGTGCACAGAGTTAAGGCAGTAATAGAAAATACAAAGGTAGATTTGGAGCACATGCCAAAAGAAGCACAAAAAATCATCAAGCTTCTAAATTCCAAAATAAATGAGGAACTAGAAGACTTGAACGTTCCAGATAGAACAAAAAAAGGCATGGATTTTAAGAGGATCTTGAACAAAAATAATTTAATGATATGGTTCGAAAATAAATGAAAATATCTTCAGTTGCAGGTTGAAAGGTTCAACAAAACAATTACATTGCTGCAGGAAAAAGGCTTGCATACTTTGAGGAATTATAATGGCCAATTGATCCCATTAGAAAACTACCAAGAAACATTGTGCAACATAGGTGTTGATGCTTCCAAGTGTATAAAATCTAAAGGAATTATCAATGTTGAAGCATTCAAATAGGGAATATAGTTTGATTTAAATATCCAACATGAAGTCCACCACCTTTTTCTAAATAAACCGAATTTTGACACTTACACCAAGGAGGATGAAAGATCCAAAAACATGTTTAGCTTTTCTATCCCAAGTGAAGAAAGGTAGGACTGGTTGCTAAAATTGATCGAGTTAAGTATCACTAAAGGAACATCATTTTTATTAAAGTAGCAATAGTCATCACTAGACTCCTACATAGCGTCAACAATGTAGAAAAATTTCAGAAGATTTTCTTATTTTTCTCTTTATATCTGAAAATATTTGTCTCTTTAAACATATATTATTTTTTAAATGTATTTTATTTAACATCTGACCTAAGATGCAAAAGTTTCTAGAAATACTTAGAATAGAGACCTAGAAATGGTTGAACCATTGCGATAGACTTTTGAGCAGACTTGTATCCTTCGAATTTATCTCTGAAATAATAAAAGGATTTTGGATTCATTTCAAATAGCTTGTGTCCTTGTAAGTTTTTCTTTGTCATTATAATTTCACCCTATTATAGTCTTCATATGCTTGAATTTTATGGGAGTAATGGATTGAGCTTAATCTATCTAAAATCCCCCATGAAGTTATAATCCTTTACAAAGATCAATTGATTAGTTGTTTGTTTGATTTAACTCCTTTATAGCACTAAATTGTCATTTTCCCTTAAGTTTCTAACATATATTGTTTGACTGTAAAAGTATTTTACACGTATCCACTGTATATGAATGGTTAAATAATTTGTTTTATGTTTAACAAATCATATAGTTTATAAAGTTTCAACCTTACATATATTATCAAAGCTAAATTATTGTTATAGGTGAAGAATAAACCCTTCTAATAAATCATAAGTAATTAAGAAATTACAACTATTCAAATAGTCTAGAGATTTGGTCATCCAAAAAATTTAAAAACCAACAAAACATTATAGATGCTTCGGCATAATTCCTTACGTAGAATTATCTTCATAGATACAATGTCATGTTGGCATTGTTGTGAGGGATCAAAAGTATTGAATTATTTTTCGCTGGGACAAAGATTAAGCTTACCTTTTAATGGTGAATAAAAGGTTAGTAGGTTAAAATCATTCACTTGGTGATTCCACAAAAAAAAAATGGCTTCACATACACACACTAGGTCTCTCTCAGGTCCACAGTTTTATTCTCCACTATCAAATCTAGAGAGACTGGTAAGAACTGCCTCTGTAAGACAATGACTAGAAGCCTCTGCTTTTTCTTCTATAATAGATGCATTTGAAGTTGTTTCTGAAATTGATCCTTTTAGAGTTGTCCGAATCCCTCATGAATTATCATATCTACCACCAAAAGTGCTAGAATTGCTATCTAAAGGAGTTGATTTGCAATCAAATATTCTATTTTATTAGTTAGAATCCTACCAGATTCCTAAAACCCTTTCTATATCCCCTAAATTAGAAACAAAACCAGGTCTAGATTTACCATAATTAAATCCTAGTGATTTATTTCTTTAGTAATTCACACTTACGCATATACTTCTATTAGTTTTGAGGGCAGTTTTTCTGTTTACATAAATCCTTTGTTTGATAGTGATGAAAATTTTTGTCCAGAAGAAGAGAGATTAGTCATTCAAACACCAAGAAAAATAAAAACTTCCAGAAGTTCTTCCAACTCATCTTCACCACATAGAACTCCTAAAATTTCATCCTCATCACCTTTGCCATCTTCATCTTCTCAACATTCATCTTCATCTAATCAAATGGCTTGTTTTAGACCTATTACTCAGACTCGTTATATAGCATTAGTCTGTCCTAATTAGCTAGATAATTTTCTAGATGGATATCTAAAGAACCTACCTAGATTCAATGGGGAAATTAGTTTGTCTGTTGAATATCATCTGGCATCTTTCTTAGATTTTTGTGATAATATGAATATATAACATGAAGATGTTTACATGAGATTGTTTGTTAAATCTCTTGAAGGTAATGCTAGGATTAGGTTTATACAATTGTGAGCTAACTCTATCCCCTCCTAGAATGAATTAATTACCATCTTTAAAAACTGATGGGGAGTTAAAAAGGATCAAGTTTACTATATGATTGAGTTTGATGACTGAAAAAGAAACCCTGGTGAATTGGGGGTTCTTTTTATAAAATGATTTAATAAAATTTACAATAAAATACCACTAGACTGTAAACCACGAGTAGTTGTTGCTAAATTTAAGTTCTCTAAAGGATTTGATGATGATTTTGTTGTTATTCTTAGAGAAATAACATATGTAACCCTAGCAGATATGTAGACAAATGTTATTGACATTGAGGCTAATAGATCAGCCTCAGCCAAACTCAAAGAAAAGGTTCAAAAAGATGAAAGGAAAAAGAAAGCTGGGGAGGAAGGAAATTCTTCCTCTAAAAGTAAGAGTGAGGATCACAAAATTGATGAAATCACTTCTTTACTTATAAATCATTTAAATAGGATTTAAAATATTGAAACACAACTTAGAGTTATTCAAGAAACATCAAACAAACCTCAAGCTCAATATGAAAGACCTTTCCAACCCCATATCCTACAAAGACCTAACCCTGATCATTAAATTCAACCACCCTTAGTGATCGATGATCAAAAACCTAAAAAATTTGGACCATTAGTTACCAATTATATGAATTATTTCAATGGTCCATCACAATAGAATGATGTTGTTCCAGTTTCCAATGATCAAGCTTTAATTGAAAATCAAGAAACTTCTTAATTTTCTAAATATCAAGCCTTCTGAGAGCTTCTAATAGTAGAATTAAATAGAAGGTATGATTTAAGGCCTAAATCATGCCCTGGTAGGCCAACTAAGAATGTCACAATTAGTGAGCCTCCAGTAAAAACTGTAGAAACCAAAACAACTGTGATTCAGCCATTAAGTCAGCCCAATGAACATAATACATTTGAAAATATTATTCCAACAAATTTTAATGTAGAGAAAGAGTTAGAGAGAGTCAAAATCTGTATTCCATTGTTTGGACTCTCCAAAAGCCCAAGATACAAAAACCAAGTATCAAAGTGGATCCAATCCTCAAGTATAGATGTTGATGGGGACGTGCTTAGTTTATAGGATGAAAAACCTTCAGTTGTTTTTGGTTCTGGTCCTAACATGATTATTGAGAACATTCCTCCCCTTTATGTTACTCTCAAAGTTCATGATTTTCTTCTATATAACTATATTTTAGACTCTATGGCCTCTCCCAATTTGATGCCAGAAGCAATAATGGATCAATTGCAATTGAAAATTACCACACCTTACCATGATTTGTACACCTTTTACTCCAATAAAGTTCCTTGTCTCGGACTAATCAAAGACCTTGTTGTAACTTTAGCACAAATCCCTATAAAGAGTGTGGTGGTAGACATTGTAGTCATAGATAACCCTCCCCCCCCCCACACCCCCAAATTTGGAATGTTGTTATCCAGATCATGCTTTGCCAAATTAGGGGGAAATCTACAAATGGATATGTCTTATGATACTATTCCAGTATATGGGGGTGAACATATTACGTTATACAGAGAGGTAAGCTTCATTAATACTATTTGTAAGGCTAATCAAGCAATAAATAATTTGATTTATGTTACTGATTGGTATTTTTTATGTTTCACATTATCTTCTAACGATCTCGGAAATTCCCATCTTAACATTGAGTAGATCATGAATAAACCTAAATGTTTAAACAATGATGTGTGGAAGTTATACTTTGATGGGGCTTTTTATAAAGATGGGGTTGGAGTAGGAATTGTATTAATTTCTCCAGACAATGAAAAAATAACCCAATCCTTTAAGTTAGACTTTGATGTTACTAATAATGTAGCAAAATATGAAGGCTTACTTTTAGGCCTTGAGTTAGCTAAAGGCCTCAAAGTTCAAAACTTAAGTGTTTTCAATGACTCAAAATTGATTGTAAAACAAGTAAGAAATATATGCCAAGAAAAACGTCCTAGTCTTAGATCTTACTAAAATTAGGTATGGTATTTTGTACAGAACTATTTTCTAACCTTCAACATTAAAACAATCCCAAGAGATGTGAACATTTATGTAGACCTTTAGCAATTTCCACTAGCTCCTTTAAAACTTCTCATCCATTGCAGCTACAATATCAAATTCAAGTAAAAAATAGGCCTTCAATCCCTGTCAATCTTAAACACTGGCAAGTGTTTGAAGATGTTGAACAATTGAAGATTTTATTGTAGGTAATTGATGAATTTTCAGCCTTACAAATTGAGGAAGAACAAATTATTGATCATAAGTCAACTCATGAAAATGAAGCTTTGCAGTTGAATAATAAGATAGTTAATCATAATATCCTCCAATTTCCAAATGATTACATTCCCAAGGGTCTAATCCCTCTTGAAGAGCATTTGGACAATAAGGATGTTCTAAGAACTTCGTTACTTAATAGACAACAAGAGAATCTAGAAGACTATAACATTGGAACTCATGAGGAAATTAAGAATGTGAAAATTTCAACATCATTGCCTAAGGACATAAAAGAAAAGTATATCAAACTTCTAAGGCATTATAAAGATGTCTTTGAATGGTCCTTTAAAGAGCTCAAAATGTATGACAAAAATGTTATTGAGCATAAGATCCCTCTAAAACCATAAGCCAAACCATTCTAGCAAAAATTAAGAAGAACAAATCCAATTTATCTTCCAACAGTTGAGAAAGAACTAAAGAAATTGTTGGATGCGTGTGTTTTTAACTTGAATGGTGTGGGCGATAATTTTATCGTAGATAGTTGTGGTAATTATATTAATAAGAATTGCCTTATTAACGTAGATAGGTGTGTTAGTAATATTAATAAGAATTGCGTTAGTAATATTAATAAGAATTACGTTAGTAATATTAATAAGAATTGTGTTAGTAATATTAATAAGAATTGTGTTAGTAATATTAATAAGAATTGCGTTAATAATATTAATAAGAATTGCGTTAATAATGTTAATAAGAATTGCGTTAGTAATATTAATAAGTATTATGTTAGTAATATTAATAAGAATTTCCTTATTAACGATTGTGATAGTAATAATAAAGAGGGTAATAATACTAATGGTGAAGGTAAGGGCGATGATATTATTGGAGATAGGCTTGTTAATAATATTAATGAAGATTTCCTTAGTAAATATTATGAGAAAGGTAATAAAGATGATTATGGTTTGGTCTCTGATAACATTAGTTGTAAATTTAATAATTTTAAGAATAATAAAGAGGGTCGTAATAATAGAGTTGTAAATGGGAATAGTAGCCGTATTGGTAGTATTGGAAACAAGGGTAGTTCTGAGAGTGATTTGAGTCAGGGCAATAAGGTATTAAATCTGTCTAGTTTTTCTTTTCCGCCTGTGGTCTTTAATCTCTTAGGAAAGGGTCTTAACTTTGCCTTAGCACCCAGGAAAATCCCGATTGATGACATCATTTGTGATGTAGAATTTGGCATTAAGAACCTTCTGGATAAGATTAAAGACACAATCAGGCAAGATTGTGCCGTGGCCCTAAGGAGAGTTAAGCCTCCCCGTAGCAATATCAGCAAGACTGAGTTTGAGGCTCTGAAGGCCTTGAACAGGAATCGTGAAATCGTGGTCTTGAAAGCTGATAAAGGTGGGATTGTTGTCATTATGGATAGAAGTGATTACATAAATAAGATGCTCAATCATCTCTGTAATAGTGGAAGTTACAAGAAGTTGTCAAAGAATCCCCTTAAGAAGGTATCTAGAGCAGTCGCTCTTGCGATCAAATCTTGCAATTCCACTATTCCTCTATCCCAGAAGCTTATAGAGGGAAACCCCATTACTCCTAGGATTTATGGCCTTCCAAAGGTCCATAAGGAAGGGGTCGCCTTGAGATCCATTATCAACACCATAGGTGTTCCGACTTACCTCCTAGCCAAGTTCCTTGCCGCTAAATTGAGGCCCTTGGTTGGTCATACTGAGTCCTTCGTCAAAGACTCAGCTTCCTTTATTGATGATCTTAAAAGGATTAAGCTTGAGCCCAAGGACATTCTGGTAAGTTTCGACGTGGTCTCTCTTTACACCTGTATTCCAATCAATGAGGCCATGAAGGTGATTTATAAGCTCACCGACCATGATACGGCGAAATTGGTTGAGCTTTGCCTTACCTCCACCTTTTTTAGCTTCGAAGGAGAATTCTATGAGCAGACTTGTGGGGTTGCCATGGGATCCCCCTTGTCCCTGGTAGTCGCCAATCTCTTTATGGAGGATTTTGAGTCTAAGGCTTTGGCCTCATCTCGTCTCCTTTCGAAGCTTTGGAAAAGGTTCGTTGATGACAGTGGTGTTGTCTGGTCTCATGGTCCTGATGAGCTTGATCATTTCTTCAATCATCTTAATAACCAGTCTGCCACTATAAAATTCACGATGGAAAAAGAAGACAATGGTTGTCTTCCATTCTTGGATGTTCTCATCTCTAAGAAAGTGGATGGTTCCTTTTCTCATCAAGTGTTTAGGAAGAAGACGCATACTGAGCAATACTTGCATGCTTCTTCCCATCATTTCCCAGCTCAAAATTTAGGTGTTCTAAGCACTCTTGCCACCGTGTTGTTAGAATCTCAGATGAAGAGAGCTTGGAAAAGGAGATGGCTCATCTCCTAGATGTCTTTTTGAAAAATGGTTATGATAGACACCTGGGTCAAAAGGCCTTCCTCAAGGCTAAGAAGGAGACGTCAATCCGTAGGGATCCTAATGATCATGTCATGGGAGTTAACCTTCCTTATATCCAGGGGACCACAGATAGGATTGCGAGGATTTTGAAAAAATTTGATGTGCCCGCAACTTTTAGACCTCTTAATACTATCCGTAGCTCCCTCAGGTCTGTAAAAGATCCTATTGACCCTAAATACATGAAGGGCGTCTATGTCATCCCTTGTTCTTGTGGGATTCCATATATTGGTGAGACAGGTCGCTCTATCAATCAAAGGATTAGCAAGCATTCAGCGGACTTGAGGCATGGTAGGACCAAATCCTCAGCCTTGGCGGAACATGCCGAGAAGACGATGCATCATGTATGTATCGAAGAGGCTCAAGTCATTGCTAGAGTTGCTCAGTTTCACCATCGCAAGTTTAGGGAGGCCCTGGAGATTAAAAAAAGGCCGAATAATCTTAATAGGGATGATGGCTGGAAGATCAGCAGCTGCTGGGTCCCAGCCCTATCTTCCTAGCGTCCGCGGTCCCTTCTTGGTAAGGTCTCAGTGTTTCTTGTTTCCTTTCCTTAAGAGTTGTTTCCTTTGTGTTTGTTGTTTTATTTGCTTGCTTTACTCATGATTTGAATTGTTCTTCTTTTTATTATCGCCCTTATGGTTTTGATTTAATCCCCTCTATTTTCCTATGTATTCGAAGATTATTAAATTTGTCAACCTGGGAATATTTAGCATAATATATGATTAAAAATAATTGAACTAACCTTAGATTGTAAGGTAATTATTTAACTTTTTATTAGCCTTATATTTTTAACATCCTAATGCTATAAATATATGTATAATTAGAATATGCATTTTCATAACTAATCAATATTACTTTTCACTTATTCATTTGATTA
>APFE030982254.1:95872-137219 GCA_000404065.3 Pinus taeda
TTAAATAAATAAATAGATTAATTTTAATATCTAACCACTGATCTGGTTAATTTTTACCCAGTTTACTTAGCTCCAGAAGTATAATAATAATCATAAAGAATATTAATATTAATTTAGTTAAAGGAGGTTTCACTGGGTCCTTAAGTTGAAAAATAGCCGTTAGTCTTTTTAGCCGTTGGGGTCTCTGCTTGGACTATTTAACTCGCTAAACTGGATCTGTATCTTCAACTTGTCCTGACGATGAACCACACTAGTTCGTTTGAAACGCGTCGACAAATGATCAATTATGTGATTTCGCAAAAAAGTTTCTAAACAAACGTTATGGATCACAGAAGTCTAAATTCCTTGATTATTGTTCCTCTTAGATATTTTGTGCTGATTACAAATTTAGTTCTTGTAAGAAAGAAAAATCGTGAAATTAAATGATGTGCGGATTTTAGAAATGCGAAAAAATTATCCTTAAGAGACAATTATCCATTGCCTAAAATGGATCAATAACTCCAAAGAGTTTTAGTCTCTAATAGAATATCCATGTTAGATGATTTTTTTAGATACAACCAAATTTTGTTAAGTCCAAAAGATAGAGAAAAAACTACATTCACAATTCCCTCGTGTACATTTATGTATGCTATGATGTCATTTGGCTTAACCAATGTAGGAGCAACATTTCAAAGAGAAATAGATTTAGCTTTTGTTGGTAAAATTAATAAGTTTATTGTTATTTATCTAGATGATCTAGCTGTGTTTTCAAACTCCAATGAAAAGAACCTAAAGAACTTGAGAAAGGTTTTTGATAGGTGCAGAAAATTTGTAATTTCACTCAACCCAAAGAAATCTTCATTTTCCATAAAGGTAGGAAAGTAACTTGGCCACATCATCTCAAAATAAGGAGTGGTAATTTATCCAAAATGAGTCTTAGCCATTGAGGTAATTAGTCTACCCATAAATAAAAAAAAAAAAATCAAGCCTTTTTAGGAAATATTATTTTTGTTAGGAGATTTATACCAAACTATGTTAAGATTATTAAAGATATTATTGATATGTTAAAGAAATATCATAAGGTTAAATGGATAGTGCAGGCTAGATGTGCATTTACACAATTCAAAAGACTATTTCTAAAGCCCTAGTACTAGCCAACCTTTATTATACAAAATCATTTGGCATTTTCTCTTTTGCCTATGACACCACTTTACCGGTTGTTTTACTACAAAAGAATGATAACCAAGATGGCCAAGCAATTTCCTTATTTAGTAAAGTTATGAGAGGTGTAGAGCTAAAATATTACATCATTAGAAAACAAGCCTATGCCCTTGTACAAGCCGTAAAATCTTTCAGAACATATGTCCTTCATTCCCCTATTACTGCCTATGTCCGAAATAATGTTGTCAAAACCATTTTGACGCAACCAGATACAGATGGTAGGAGAGGGAGATGGATAGATAAAATTCATGAATTTGATATAGACATCAAATCTACTAAGCTGGTAAAAGGATAGAGTTTAGCCAAGTTGTTGGTTGAATTTGATTGTAAAGTTCTAGGAATAAGCATTATCATGTAGGTATCAGGAGAGAAGAAACCGCAAGAATATTCTCCAAAAATAGGAGAGAAGAATCCATAAGGACCTTCTCTATGTTCAAGAGAGAAGAATCGACAAGAACCTTACTCTAGCTCAGCAGAAGATAATCCATAAGAATCTTCCTCTTCTACAGACCCAAGTTCTCTTCCCATTCATATTCACGAAAAGTTCCTTTTATTTGAATGGTATTTTGATATTGTACACTTTCTTTGTGATTTTGAGTACCCTCTTGATTTCATAAAAAAATCAAAGGCAAAATGATTATATTAATGACTATGAAGTATTGTATCATCAATGCTAGCATATATTGAAAAGATCCATTAAATATCTTACTTCTATGCCTAACTGGGAGTGAAACAGAAGGTGTTATTGATCAGTTTCATGAAGGAATATGTGGGGTCATTACACTTGGAGAGAAAGAACACACAATATTTTGAGAGCAATTTTATATTGGCCAAAGTTGTTTTCATAGGTTGGGGTAAAAGTTAGAAGTTGCATTCCATGTCATATTTTTGCTGGCAAGCAAAGATTAGCAGCACTCCCCCTTGTTTCAGTTTTGATTGAGGCACCCTTTTTAGAATGAGGACTAGATTTAATTAGAGAGATACATCCAACATCCAACAATCATCACTGATGGATCTTAACTGCGATAAATTACTTTCCAAAGTGGGTAGAAGCTATCCCGATAAAAAATGCTACAGATATTTTTGTCATTAAAGTTATCCAGGAAAATATAATATCTAGATTTGTTCGCCCTTAACAAATAGTCAAAGATAATGCACATGCATTTTGTAGTGTTAAAATAATAGAATTTTGCCAAAAATATAAGATTTTATTGCATCATTCTACTCCATACTACCCTCAAGGGAATGGATTGGAAGAGTCATCTAATAAGATTTGGTAAAAGTGATAAAAAAAGGTACTTGTAGATCCTAAGAGAAATTGGGATAGTCATCTAAAGCATGTAGTTTGGGCCAACATAATTTCACCCAAAAGACTAATAGGTAGATCCCCTTTTCAACTTGTCTATGGCATTGAGGTCATTCTTTGGACACAATTAGGTTTTCCTATCATGAAGTTTTTACAAGATTCAAATGAAGAGCCTGCTGATTTTTCTAGAAGAATCAAATAGATTATAGAATTACGTGGAGATAGAGATTAACTTCATTACAAACTTTGTCAATATCAAAATAAGAGATTTCAGGGATGGATACTTGGTTTTGAAATGGGATGCTTGAAGAGAAGACAAAGGGAAACATGGTAAATTTTATCATTTCTGGTTGAAGCCATTCAACATTGCAGAGGTCAAAGGAAACAATACTTTTATTCTATAGAACCTACAAGGAAGATATTACTCATTACATGTCAATTGACAGTATCTTAAGCACTATATTCAATACTGAAAGATGTTACAACCATAGTTCCTTGTGCATTACTAGTTTTATATACATTTCATGGCAAGTGTGATTTTCACAAGAAGTATTCAGAGCCTGAGGAGAAGACACATGGATTTGCATGTTCTCTACATCTCACAGAGAAACACAGTTCCCAGACGGAGCCAATATTGGAACATTCTTTTGTATTTTACATTTACATGTCAAAAATAAAAGAAAGAATAAGAAAAATAAAATATATATAAGGAAAAAGAAAATTAAAAATAAAAAGGGATAAAGAATGAATATGAATAAAATGGCAAAAATATCAAAAAGAAATGAATCCGTAAAAAAGTAAAACTAGTGAGAAAATTGAAATTCCACTTTAATTCAAAAAAATGTAAATTTTTGTAAGGTTTAAAACCTTAGTATTTATGGTTCATTCGATTATTGTTTTATATATATTTTATATGACATAATGTGATAAAGGTATTTTTCATATTATTAACAAAGGCCACACTAGAACCAATGGTGTTGATTTACTCCTTGCAGATCTATGATGGACAAGACATTTCCCCTGCCCGCCGCCCCCCCAACCCCCGACGCTCCGTATAGTTAACATGAGGAGGGGAGACTAGTTTCTCCCAAAACTACCAACCTTGACATGGCAGCCCCAAGGCCATTTAGGGGGATCCCCTCCCTATTCCAGTTACCACCTACTCCCCCCCTAAAATACTTCCTCCGATCTCCCACCAATGACTCGTGCATCCTTTTCTCACCTCCCACGATACAATCATTACCCCTTGCCACTCCGCGTCGGCCGCCTATCTTTCCACATCACTCCCCATCCACATCATTTCCCATTCAATGTTCAAAATTTCTGCCAATTGTCAATTTAAGGTTATCTTATTAAATTTTTGCACCCTACCTGTTTTACAAATAAATCCTCTCTGCTCCATAGTCGTTAAACTTGTCATTATCAAACCGATTTAACTGTTATAAGCTATATTTTCTGGCTAGTAATTTAGTTTATTTTTCTTGTCATTGATATCATAGGATGAAGGACGAAACTTCTACCATCTGCCAACTTTCAACAGCCAATTCCTTCTGCATAGTCAACAATTTTAAGGGTAACCATGTCCTCAAAACTTTCTCCGATCCAACTTTATTTTATCTAGTATTTTCCTTCTATTCCGTGTTTTTAATTTTCCAAAATGTCGAACTGTGAGGGATAGGGGAAGGTTAAAGAATCAAATCCCCTTATTCCCCTAGTACCAGAATTTGATAAATATCCCTTAATGGGCACCCTATACGAAATTGTAGAAACCCTATTTGAATTTGACCTCTACGAGCTCCATAATTGAGCAAAGTAGAAGTACCTAGATACAAGTGATTAATTAAGTGTCTCGAAATCCATTCTCCCACAATTTTTCTTCCCCAAGACTACTTATTTCCTAAGTTTTCTATCTGTTGCCACCTTAGATAATTTCCAAGTCAAAGTCGAGTCATTTCCTAGAATAATGAAGTCATTTTCTCCATTTCCCTTGAAAGCATCTGCAAGGACCTATAAATTGAATATCAGACCTCCCATTATCTTTTTTCTACTAATATTTTAATGGAATTATATAAGAAATTGAGATTCACTCAAAGAGCCTAGATTTTTTAGTATTTTCTTCCTGAAAATTTCGAATTACCTAAGACCAATCCCCCATATCCAGCTTCAATTTTCCCTTAAATGACCAAGCAGGTGATTTATATGATAACCCAACTTCTTAGATACCATAATGATAAGTGGGTAGATGAGATAATGTTAGTATTTTTATCTACTTTTGCAATTGTCAAACAATCCTCTCTGCTTTTCAATTATAGTCAGGTTTTCGCCAAGTCAATCCATGGCCAATTTTTCAATTTGAAAGAAGAAGGTGTCTTTAAGTATCAGTCACTCCTAGTTTACCTTATGTTATTTTATCAAACAAACAAATTGAAATTCCATTTACAAAAGACAAATAGTGAAGGTAACACCTGGTCAGTCATTCAATGGACTTATCTAGTTAGAAATAACTTAAAGTAGTACTCACATACTAATTATGTTGATAATTGTTTACATACCTCACTATGTTTGCTAAGAAGTGATGTAATCCCAAGGATTTCACCATAGATAATAAAGTTTTACACTTTTCAGAGCAAGCCAAAGGTGGAGACCAATATTTATGCCAGAACTACACTAAAACTTGAGTGTATGGATCAGAATTGCCTCCTTACAGCTTGCCAATTTTTGTACTTGTTAGGACATTTGCATTGGAATACTCTAGGCAAACGTTAAATATGGATGAAGTGAATTTTGTTTCTTACAAGAACAAAGAACAATTAAAATTAAAATCTCATACGAGGCCCTTCATCATCAACACTAGAGTGATATCAAAGGAAATAGATCCAATCTTAGGTCAAATGAAATTGAAACTCAGTTTTTATTGGTCTCATGATCCTTAAGGTGTCATTTCCAAGCTTAGGATGGAATAGAAGAGTACTTATTATGTACACACACCAAGGGCTCAGATTGAACAATATTCCAATTAGTGAGAATGGACAGAGGGTAAATTACAAAAAGCTGAAGAACAACTAGTCATTCAGTTGTCCATGCAGACACCTATTTCTAAAGAAAGGATATTCAAAACGGATACAGAAGATATGTCCCCAACTACCTCTCAAGGCTGCAAAATTTCTTTTTTTCAAAATGAAAAAGACGAAGGGCCATAATAACACTCATAAGTCAATCCTCAAGTGATCACTATTCCAGATGAAACTCCAAATGAAGGGGACACAAAGAAGCCAACCACGGTGGTTTTATCAGGGACCCATATCATTCCTTCTACTCAAGTAGAAGAAATAATATAATAACCTACTATAGAAGTATCATCCAGTTCACAACTTTCATCTCAACAAAGTATCTTTTCAAGATACAGGGAAATAAAATTGAAGAATGAAGCTTTGAAGGCTTCCACCTACTCTAAGTTTTGGAAGTAGATAACTAAGACTCAACACGAACTACTTTCTGCATTTAATTCAGAAAAAGTATAGTTTCAAATGGCATTCATGGAACCTCTAGTGCCAACCCCTAGGAGTGTTGAAGACTATAAAGCCTCTATTTTTTCAATTGATATAAATAATATACATGAAATCGATCAGATCGATTTACATGAACAGACCTGGGAGCTGATCTTTTCATCGCTCACCAATTCAACAATGATTATTTCCAAATTAAAATCATCTTTGAATAACATGAATTGTCAGTTAAAGATTGAAAATATGTCATAATTTCCTAAGGATAACAAGATCAAATCTCTAGAATATTTCATCATAAAGCTAGGACATGATCCTAAGGATATCAAAGTGGAAGAAGAGCTCATCAGAAACAAGGAAGCAAACATTCAAGCATTGAGGAAGCAATTGAAGCTACCCTCTAGAGAACATCCTCAAGCTAGAGAGGTTGCCCATATAGAAATGGAGAAAGAAACACATTTTACTATAGTGGTTGAGTAAAATGCATAGATACAAAAGATGGAGCATGGCATGGAAGCACTATTGAAAGAAAAAGAAAAGTGGGAAGCAGCAAGAGCATCTATAGGCACAGGTACAATGGGAGAAACCTCAGTAAGGACTACATTTTCATAATCTACAGAAGATCTTACGAGATCTCTAGATGAATTATCAGTAGTTCAGTTAAAAAAAACAAAAAATTGTTAGTAAAATTTGTTAATATGGAAGAGAATAAAATTAAAACTGAAAATGTGTATATGTCAGAACTCTAGAAAAACTAGAAGCTCACACAATAGGTACAAAAATATGAAGACCAGTCCTTTGTCATTCAAATATTAGCAGAGGCTAAGAACAATTTTTTGCATAATATAAATGCCAACGTAATAGACATGTGTCCTTCAATACAAATTACTTGTAAACAGGAAGAACTTGTGCACATAGTTAAGGCAACAATAGAAAATATAAAGGTAGATTTGGAGCAGAGGCCTGAACAAGCATGAAAATTCATCAAGCTATTAAATTACAAAACCAAGGAGGAACTATAAGACTTGAACATTCCAGATAGAACAACAATAGTCATGGAGGTTAAGAGGGTATTGACCAAAAATATTTTGATGATACAGTTGGAAAATAAATCCAAATATCTTGAGTTTGAGGTTAGAAGGTTCAACAGAAAATTTAGATTACTATAGGAAAAAGGCTTGCCTACTCTCAAGAATTCTAATGGCCAATTGATCCCATTAGAATATTACCAAGAATAACTCTGTAACATAGGTGATGATTCTTCCAAGTTTACAAAATCTAAAGGAATTATCAGTGGGGAAGCCTTCATATAGGGAATATAATTTGATTTAAATATCCAACATGAGGTCCACCACTTTTTTGTAAATAAACTGAATTTTGACACTTACACCAAGGAGAATGAAAGATTCAGAAATATGGTTATATTTTCTATCCCAAGTGAAGAAAGGTGGGACCAGTTTCTATAATTGATCGAGTGAAGTATAACTAAAGGAACAACATTTCTAGCAATGTAGCAATAACCATCACCAAAATCCTACATAGCCACAACAACACAGTAAATTTTTAGCAAAATTTCCTATTTTTCCGTCTCTATCAGAAAATACCTGTGCTTTTAAACATATATTATTTTCTAAATGTATTTTATTTCAATTTTGATCTTAGATGTAAAAGTTTATAGAAATAATTATAATAGAGAATTAGAAATGATTGAATCATTGTGATAGAATTTTGAGCAGACTTGTATCCTTTGAAGTTATTTCTGAAATAATAAAAGGGCTATGCATTCATTTCAAAACAGCTTGTGTCCTTGTAAGTTCTTCTTTTTCATTATAATTTCACCCTATTTTAATCTGCATATGCTTGAAGTTTATTGGATTACTAGATATAATAATATTGAGTTTCAATTTATTTGAAATCATCCATGAAGTTATAATCCTTTACAGAGATGAGTTGATTCAACTGTTTGTTTGATTTAACTCCTCTACATCACTAAATTTCCATTTTCCCTTAAGTTTGAAACATATATTGTTTGGTTGTAAAAATATTTTACATGCATCCATTGTATATGAATGGTTAAATAATTTGTTTGATGTTTAACAAATTATATAGTTTCTAATGTTTCAACAATTCATATCTTATCAAAGATAAATTATTTTTAGAGGTGAATAATCATCTTAATAAATCATAAGTAATTTAGAAATTTCACCTATTTAAATAGTTTAGAGCTTTGCTCATCCAAAAAAATTTTAAACCAACAAAACATTACCGATGCTCTAGCATAATTCATGGCCTAGAATTATCTTCAGAGGTACAACATTTTAGATGATCCTCATTTGTTCAGAGCTCAAGCTCCTTTTGCCTACTATAGTCCACTGAAACAAGTCTTGGACAGTGTCACACCCTTGGTAGAATTGCCAAAATTCATTGAATTTATCTACTTGTGTTGTTGTAAGGCTAATGGATATCCACTAATGTGTTGGTTCCTGCATATAAACTAACAGCCCCTCTATGCTACTAAAGACTTCATGATCCCTACGACACTGCTTCTTGTTCAATGGTGCACCCACGACCCCTTTTCTTGGTGACCTGTTCACCACCTCCAGATCATGATCCCTAAGTGTCTATGAACTCCATCCTTTGTTCCACGACACACAGTATGTCCCCAACCTCTCATCTATAGCCCACCCTTTCCATGTTTACCTTAACAGCCCACCCAGTCCTTCGCTTGTTGACTTGTTTTAGATGTCGGCCTTAAATGCCAATTTTCACATCTGCTGCTCTTGAGGCTATACCATAGATCCTTCTTTCAACACCCTGGAAGTCTTGATGGTTCAATCGAATGATGCCCACGAGCTGGGGGAATGGATTGACCTGATAGTTTTGGATCCTCTACAGTTCATTTCTCTTATGATGCTTGGGCTCTAGCCTTCAATCCGGATACAACGGTGAATACTTGTAGAAAACCAAATATCCACAACAAACAATAATAGATGCATAAAACTCTTGACTGAGAAACAAAATAATGAACCAACTAGTGTGATTCTAAACACCACGAAAATTGGATTTTCCCACTAGGGTGAGGATGAATCCTGTCGAAGCTAGCCTTAAGGTTTCACCTAAAACCCTCACTTACGGAAGACTCACTTGAGCTTCCAAATCAAAATCCAAGAAAGAAAATCCAAATCCTTTTTTTTTTATTTTCTTGTCATCCCACAAATGGACAAGATTGTGGCTCTGATACCACTGTAAGATCCCAAACTTTAAAAATTTCAATAGATCTAGCACACCTTAGTGTTCTAATTAAAAATAAACTTTCAGCAAGAACAAGAACATAAGGGATTTGAAAATGCAAACATTTTTTTTAATTAATAATTGCAAATAATACATGCCATAATGATTAACAGAGAAAACCTTGGCAATGGCATGCAAAGTTGCTCATTAACAAACTCAACCAACTAAACTCAGAAGCACACTTACGGACCCTAGATGGATCCACTAGACAAATTCAACCACAAGGTTTTCGTCCTTGGGATCAAACTAGAACTTGCTTCACCAAGTTCTCAACAAAGACAAAATAGATAGACAACTTAGGATGATCCAAAATCTTATCTCCTATCCCATTTAATAGGTTTGAGAGACTCTCTAGAAACATTATTTTATTATTTTTCCCTCTAAAAAGGAAGGAAAATACTATGGGAAGATCCCATGGGTATACTTTGTATATTTTGACCCCATAAAGAGATAGATCTGATGGGAAAATACATTAGTGAATACCATGGGTAGATTCTATCAATTTTTACCCGATCAAGGAAAGGGAATATTACATATTTCAAGATAAAGATTATGTAACATGGATATTCTATGTAGAATAATTCTTAGATCTACATCAAGTGCCACTTTACAAAAGGAAACTCTTACATTCTTGTATTAAGAACTTGATCGATTTGTTTAGTATTGATGGCTATGTGAATGAAAATTTTATTTTATTGTCCCTCTTTCCATATTTACAAATGCGTTCATAATATTTTATGGTGATATTAGGAACAACACATTCTAAAGTCGATTAACAAATCTCTAATAAAACTATGTTATGACACCATGGAGTGTGTGTGTGGCAGAGACATGGTAAATATCCAATAGTGATTGATCTAATAAAGGGGATAGATGTACAATGTGTGAACATGTATATATAGAGATTGTATACACATTATTGAGGAAATATATAATTCATATGTATGAACTTATTAGGATATTTGAAGGTTCTCATATGTTTTTTAAAATTTTTCTTATAAATAACCTCTCTTATATGTCTAGAATTAATGATCCATGCTCACATTTCATGCACATAATCTATTTATTGATTATTTATGAAAAAATTTAATTATGTATGTAAACTCTCCAAATTTTTCAAAGTTTACCATTCATATATCTAATTATAACTATAGTCAATTTCATTCACTAATCATTGACGGTGTTGGATTTTTCCAACATATAGGGGGTCTACCCTATATGAAGTCCCAATTAGACCTCATAAGTTTGGTATAGGATACCATCCAGAAATGTGGCCCAGATGACATGTTCTTAAATATTTTCCTTGGTTTTTGTAGTTAGCAGAAGAGAGAAATATGCATGTACTTTTGAATGAGCAGGTAAGTATCCCTTGTGAAATGTTCAATTGTAATATGTATCAAGGTTCCTTCACCAAAAGGGAATAAATTAATAGTTTTGTTCTAGTAAAGACACACACACATACACATGAAAGAATCGTAAACCACCTAGCGAAATAGTTCACAAAGAAGCAACAATCATTAAAACAATACAACATATATTTGTTAAGATAAGCACTAAATCCAATGAAATATTTTAACTTATTTAGTACATAAAAATATACAACAAACATCCAAAGAATAGTATTAAACCATTTACAGTATACACATGAAAGTGTGTTGGCTCAGTAAGCTTCAAATATTAAGTAAAATTTCCAAGATGCATTGATACATTAAGACATCACTAGTTCCAATAATGGAGCATTAAGCCACTACTTTCTCTCCAAAAGAAATATCTTCCTCTCTAATGCCTAGCTGGAGAAGCCAAGGTGAAAATTCCCTTCTTTGAGTAATGAGGCTTCTCTTTTAACAAGAGGAATGACCTCTCACATTCCCTATATAAATTCCCACTGTAGATCAACAGATTATGCAACATACAAAAGAAAAATACAAGATCTACTTCTACAACAAATTTTGCAAAAGATTAATCGAATATGAGAAAGATCAATAGAACACATATAACTAATAAAGAGAAAGGAATCACACATGAACATAGAAGAATACTCTGGGGAAAGCCTCAGCCTAAAACCCTGATCTTTATATTATCATACAAGTAGAAATATGTCCAGATTACACAAAGCATTAGCTCACAAGATATCTTGCTCTCAGTACAATCCCACTGTTGCTCATAGATAGTCAAATGCTTCCCACAAACCTTCTCCTCTACCCTCCAAGCTTCCTGTGTCCTTGCACAATTTCTCCTGGGTCCTCAAGCTGCCACCTGTGTGTAATAATCTCTCACACACTGCTCTGACCTCTGAAATAACTGCACAAACCTGAAGGAGATAAATCCTTCTCCATGGATGAGTTTCCTTTATAGGAAAAATTCATCCAACTGATAGTACATTGTCCCTCCTCTGATCTTAACTGGGTCTTTCTCTTAACTGACATGCATGAGTTATTTATGAGAGAATATTCAATTATCTGAAGTGTAGTAGTTATATGAAAGCATGCATTAACTAATTGAACTTACAATTAATTCAACAATCTGTTTGAATTAATCTAACTGAACTTGACTTAGTTAACTGAACCAACTAATTACAAATCAATATTACAACTCATTCTAATCTCTTTAACTGATGGATACATTCCTCAATCAATGGAGAAACTATTGCATGTCCTCACATAGACTTCATGTTTGATTTTCCACAACTAATTAACTCAAGATGAATTAATTAATTATTTTACAAATATTGCTAAGATCAAATTCGAATTTTACTTTTCAATTTTGGTCTAAGGACTAACAAAAATTCAAATCCATCCCGAAATGCTATTTGTAGAAATGCTATTTTTAGAACTTCCATTTTTCATTCCTTGCTACTATGTCCAACACTAGTACCCAAACTGTTATTTATAGCAGTGTTATTTTTAGCACTTCTATTTTTAGCATTTCTTGTTGCTAATTTCAACACTCTCTCTCAACAAGAAAGGCACTCAACTTGAACCCGATCATGTACTTTTGGAATGTTATGCATGCAACACTTCTTCGAAGTGTTATTGCTCCAGCAACTCTAGAAATAAAAAAAACTCCCAACTGATCTCTTTGTTGGGTTAGAAATATCCTCTGATGCTGAAGGTCCATCTGCCATTGACAAGTGTTCCCTCTCTGACCTCTAAGATGCTACAACACTCCATGCATCTCACACAGTTGCACACCTCTCTGTGTCATCCTAGACTGGTGCAACACTCATGTGCCTCTCTCATTGTTGTAGCTTCCTAGCTCTGCACTGCCTTGGGATTCCTACACTGTAGCTCTTTGTACTGCTCCATCTGCATCTATCTCTACCCACTCAGCTAGTCCTGCTACTCCTCACCAGGGCTCCCATAGCAAAGTCTAATCACATAGGTTGGGTACCTAAATGATCCTACCCCTATTTTAGCCTTCTTAGGGTTGTTACTCCATATTGCCCCACCTCCGACCTCGAGGTATGGATGCATGTGATCCCTCTGCCCACTTGGCTCGAAATTTTCCCCTACTGGGGGTCTCTGCATGAATGGATGCTTCCACTCGGTCTCCTCTTGGCTTCTCTAATTGTGGCTACTCCACAACCTCCTGAAACTGCTTCACCAATTGTGGCTCCTCCACAATTGTCTGAGACTTCCTCTAGCACTGCATGTTGAGAGGTAATGTACTCTCCCTCTCAACCACCAAGTATCTAATCTTTGCATTGCTCCTCAAGGCTTTGCATGCATCTTGTACCTCAATTGCATATAGGATCTTGCCTAGCACACCAATCTATTTCATATTTCCCATTGTCATGAAATTTTTTGGAAAAGGAGCTTATTTTAAATCAGCGATATCTCCCTCATCTGAACTCTGATTCAGCTGATTTTTTTTATTGAATTTGGGTCTTTTTCCACAAGGAATCCAAATTTTCTATTTGTTTCTAAAAATTTTGTACACAAATTTTTAGTTTTTCTCTGAAATCGCGTAGCCCAAAACTCAAAACTTCAAAATTATCCCTTCACAGTATACTATTCTTTTCTTTGATCACCTTTTCTCTGATAAACTTGGCACCGATACGATGTAGAAATACCCACTTTAGATCAATAGATTATGCAATATACTAAATAAAAATACAAGATCTACTTCTACAACAAACTTTGCGGAAGCTTAATCAAATATGTGCAAGATCAATAGAACACATATAACTAATAAAGAGAAAGCAATCACACATGAACATAGAAGAATATTGTGGGGAAAGCCTCAGCCTAAAACCACGATATCTGTATTATCATACAAGTGGAAATATGTCCGGGTTACACAAAGCATTAGCTCACAACCTATCCTGGTGTCAGTACAATCCATTTGCCACTCATAGACAGTCAAAGGATCCTCACAAACATTTTCCTCTGCCATCCAAGCCTCCTATTTCTTTGTGCAGTTTCTCCTGGGTCCTTAAGCTGCCACTTGTGTGTAATAATCCCTCACACACTACTCTGACCTCTGAAATAACTTCACAAACCTGAAGGAGATAAATCCTTCTACATGGATGAGTTTCCTTTATATGAAAAATCCATCCAACTAATAGTACATTGTCCCTCCTCTAATCTCAACTGGGTCTTTCTATGAACTAACATGCATGATTTATTTATGAGAGAATATTCAGTTATCTGAAGTGCAACAGTTATATGCAAGCATGCATTAACTAACTGAACTCACAATTAATTCAACAAATTGTTTGAATTAATCTAATTGGATTTGACTCAGTTAACTGAGCCATCTAATTACAACATAATACTACAACTCATCCTTATCTCTTTAACTGATGGATAAATTCCTCAATCAATGGAGAATGCAAAATCTTAAATGAATTGAGCAAGATCAATCAAACACATAGAAATGATAAGAAGGAATCAATCACACAAAACGTAGAAGAAATAACATGGGGAAAGCCTCGACTTAAAACCCCAACTTTCTATTATCATACAAGTGGAAATATAATCCAGATTAGAAAAATAATTAGCTCACAAGATATCCCGCTCTCTCTGTAATCCCTCTGCTGCTCATAGATAGTCAAATTCCTCTCCCAAACCTTCTCCTCTTCCCTCCAAGCCTCCTATTTCTTTGTGCAATTTCTGGGGTCCAGTGTTGTCACTTGTGTGAATTGGCCTCTTAACACACTCACTGACCTCTGATCCAACTGCGCAATCCTGAAGGAGATAAATCTGTCTCCATGGATGAGCTTCCTTTATAGGAAAAATCCATCCAATTGATAGTACATTGTTCCTCCTCTGATCTCAACTGGGTCTCTGTCTGAACTGACATGCATGAGTTGTTCATCAGTGTTATCAGGAGAATTAGTGTCCATTCAAAGCTGCTAGTCCCACTAAGACATGTAGCTATCTTAGAAACAAACAAACTAAAGCTACTTGTGTTTTCCTTTATGAGAGATAGATAAGAGAGAAGTAGAGAGTACCAACCTCAGTCTTTCGCTTGGCTCCTTGCTTGTTTCCTCCCCTCTTTGACAGAGCTTTGCCACTCTTTCCTCACTTGTCCCGCTTCAAAGAACACCTCTAGAGTCAAAGAAGCATAATACCATCAAAGCATAGAGATCTATAACCATAAACAATATAGTATCAAATGTATATTAACCATACAAATGCATATACCAATACAAGATTTAGAAATATACAAGAATATGGAGGAAAACTCAAATAACTTTATTGATAAAAGTAGTAGAAGAAAGGATTACAACCTAGCGGTATGACCCAGCGCCATCGTCCCAGCATGAAAGCCCTCTTCACCTCATGAAAAGCTAGATCACCCAACACTTCCTTACAAAATACAAAATTCCAGCCTCTGGATCTCTAGGATGAGGGATCCATATATAGATATTTGCAAGTGGTTGAGTCAGCTTCTAGGATTTTGATTAGTGTCATTTCTCTGATAGTTCTTGGTTCCACTTGGAGCTTTCATGATCTCTTACTCATCCTTGCGTGATTTCAGAGAGGCAAGTGTCAAATGAGCAGTTTCTAGAAGATTCTCTGGGTTTCCACCTAGCAAACTACCTCTGCCACTTGTCTGTTCTCACTCATCACACCCTACAGAAGGGATTTTCGGTATGCATCATACCCTTTATGTGTAATAGGTGAGATGCATCGCACCCTCAGCATGGAGCAGTCTGTATGGTCCAATTTTTACCAGTTCTAAGCAGTTTTTCAGGGAGAACTTCTGCGAAATGATGTAATCAGCTAACCTTGTTCCTTTAGGGTATGAATCAATAGTTTTAGGGGCTTAGAAGCCCTTGGTTTATGGAAATATGTGATTGGGGTTGCAGTGCCCAAATATATCTATAACGGTTGCCCCCTAAAGCATGAGGTCGTAAATCTTCTGATTTCGGGTTAAATGCTTTATCATGAGGATCTGAGGTCTTTCAAACTAGAAGGTGACATGTAATAAGATACAATGCAATACATTATCTTCGCAACATTTTCATGATCTAGTTGAGGCGAGAATTCCCATGCTCAACTTTATAAATTCATTTTGGACAGACAACCATCTGTGTGGTAGACTGATGATTCTGGTAGAGCTTTCAACCCTTATCTTGGATGATTATTTGTGTAGCTAGGATGTACATTTGATGTCTTTATTTTTCCTGTATATATCACAATCTGGATGGATGCAACTAGATCTCAGGTCTTCAAACTCATTCAATCTTCACCCGAAGTACAAGTCGATCCATGTGAAAAGATGTTCTGATGTCAAACATGGAAAGCCATCGTCTGATTACCAACCAATGATGTAAGTTGTTAACAAGCATGAGAGGACTCACCGATAATGAAGATGAACCTCAAGGTACTGCAGTACAATTCAAGTGGTGTGAATACATGAGTCGATGTCGAACACCACGTAAAATATGCCATTGATGTATACATGTCGTCGGAAGTGAGAAACTTGCCATTGAGGCATGTAAGCTTCAAAGTACGGAAAGGGCTATTCCTAAGTCGACTTCTTGGATAATGAGCTCATGTTAACAAGAAGTGACCCATCGTAGGAGGGCCTTAATGATTCCCATATCTACGAAACGGAATGGAGCAAATGATTTTGTAGAGGTGAAAACGATCTGATGATACAAGGTTCAGGGTGGCAGTCATGAAAGAATGGAGCGTGAAGGTAATGCGGTGGATGAGGCGTAAGCTAGGTTGGTGAATTCTCTAAGCGACTTCTCTTGAACATATCTGCAACACTGAAATGGATTGGTACCGTTAACCCCAAAAATGGATGGTACGGAGGACCAATGGTGATATGACCAATGAATAGAATAACCCAACCTGACTCAATCATGGTGATGGAGTGAAAGTGGCATTTTCAAGAGTGACCTGCTACCAATAAAGTTTCTTCAAATTTTCTTCCAAACTTTTCCCCAGTCATTTCTGACCAGTACCTCTTTATTTTTGTCAAGCTCGAGGAGGATAACATATGCTTGTTCTATAATTTTCCCTTCAAGAAAACCTTTCATTATGTTTTAACAAGCCTAGCGATAGTGAAACTTGCTCTTGTCTTTAATGGACAAGTTTGTCGCTATTGTTTTAACGAGTTTAACAAAAAAGATAACTAGGTCCTTTTCAATTTTAGAGAGTCTAAAAAGAGACGGAAGGGAAACTCCAGTAATCCTTTTTCATAGTATAATCCCTTAAGTCTGAAAAGTATAAAATGATACGAAAGGGATGACTTTTCCAATCACTTTAACAAGCCTAAAAAGACAAGTGCTTGATATTTCTGTGTAATGATCCCTCAAGTCTAAAAAGATTAAAATCTAGAGGCGGGATGGCACTTCTAATGACTTTAACGAGCTGGAGAGGCCAATAGCTTGGCAATATTTTTATATTTTATGAGTCTAAAAAGAGCTTAAAAGAGTGTCGTCTTTGAGGAACTAGTGATATTTTCGGGTAGTAGCTAGTTCCAGGTAAGGTTTGGAACATTTCAATCATGGCAGTGTAAAGAAAGTGGCTAATAGAATCACTCTTTGTAGTTGTTCTTCAAAAGGGTAAACCATCAAGTGGAGGTGGATGATCGGCTAAAAAGTGGAGGTGATTGTAAGAACATGACCAAGGCTCAAAAGCTGATAGTAATCCGATCACAAAGGTTATTTACCAGAAGTGGGTTCATTTTTTAATGAGCTTAAACTCTAGGGGAACATATGCTCATAACTAGGTTTATTTTTTAACGAGATTGAACATTGCAGAAACATTGCTCATGCCAGTCGTATAATAAGGATATCTCTCATCAGTGGGTTCATTTTTTAGGGAGCTTTCCCCATGCACAACTTTGCTATGGAGCCTTTTTTTATGCAAGCTAGGAATGACCCACCTACGAGGTTAAAGGGTTTAGAGCCTACAAACTAAGAAAACAAGCCTACAAACTACGAAAATAAGAGGTCGTTTTTCACTTGCATGAAAAAGGTTTGCATGCCCCCAGATATAAAGAGAAGTAGAGTTTCCAAGTTACCATATGGAAGTTCTCGCATTAGCAAGATTGTTTTGTCTGCATTTACCGACGAAACACTTCCCTGGCTCTATCCATCGAAATAGACAAAGCTAAATGGTGTCAATTCGAATCAAATAACCTTCGATGAGGAAATGATATTTCCAGACTAATCCCATTTTCCTAAATGGACAGGTGTGTTGGATTGGTCATATATCCTACGAGAAGACTTACATTATATCTAAGGTTTTCCTACTGAAGCAAGCTAGGGTGCATTCCCCCTGGGTTTAGTCACATTCACCGAATCACTCGTGCTCATTAGGTGGATGGGTTGGGGGTTTATGAGACATTCCTTGAGTAAAAAGACTAGTTAGGGATGGTATTTGAGTATTAGCCATGTTTGAACCAGGAAATGAAAGATGGTCAACGAGCTGGACCACTCTGCCTTCATACAGGAAACACATCACCCTAAAGAGCGAGGAAACAATAGCTCCCACGCTATAAACATAGTGATGTCCGAGGAGTATGTTATAATCTAATGGCCCTTGGACTACCATCACATTCAAATGAATGGTTTTCCTTCTCAAAGTTATAAGAAAATTTGGAAGGATCCTTAATGGTCGACTAGTTCCTTTGTTGAAGCCTGATAGATTTCAAATCACAGGTAAAATCGATGGCGAACCAAGCGCTTTTTAAGAAGTTGAGGAAAGGATACTCATAGAGGGCTCTTCATCTATGATTGTACCAACCACGATCATTTTGTAAGCTTGTACTATGATTCATAATTGTACATTAGATGGTAGGCGGGGTCTCCCTAGTAGATTCCAATCGAAGGAAACAACTAGATTTCTTGGAGGAGGGACTGAATAGACAGCCAAATGAATCTCTAATGGACTTCCTTCCTATGGCAAAGGAATGGGTAGATTACCCTCAGGTTCATTGGATTCTTTGTTAACAAAAATAATTTGAACGATGTCATTCTCATTCTCTTTGGCGACTGTATCATCTGAAGGTAGACCTTCTGAAGACAATATTGGGTCAGCTATTGTCCCAACCTGTTGACTTTTGTCTTGTGTGGACTCATATGGTTTATCTTCAATGATAAGTGCTTCGACTGACAACAAAGTTATGTTAGTCGGATTTTCAACTAGTGATGGACTCGGAAATAGTTTCTTGTATCTAGGAGGAAGCTGTAGTGGTGAAGTAGGACAGATATCCAAGACTCTTTTAGCTTCAGCCAAGAAGGGACAATGGTGGAGGGCATGATTTCCTTCACACAGTCTACAAGGAAATTTATATCTTCCTTTTTGTCCATTGACTTCGTTTTCACTAGTTGACGGTGTACTTTCAACATGATCGTTAGAGGTTGAGGACACCGAATTGTGCAAGAGGGGAGACTAGTCCCTTAAGATCCGTGGGATGTAAGGACAATCTCGATGATAGTGGTCTCCTTTGCAAATGACACATGGAGATTTAGGTTTGGATGGTGCAGTGTGTGGATTTTCACCAGACGATGCATGTTTGCCCCCTTTTGTCATTGGCTTCTTCTTCTTCTTCTTCTTCTCCTTCCCTTTCTTCTTCTTCTCAGTTACTTGGTTTTTAGTTTTACTAGCTTCACCAAACGAAGAGGAAGAAGGAGAGGGAGAAACAAACAAAGTAGAAGGTTGGGGGGTAACTCTAGTATCATCTGGTTGCTGATTTGATTACTCAGGAACCATGGTGTTTTCAATGACAAAGGTCAAGAAAAGCCATACTGGCAGGCCAATTGTAAGTCCTGGAAGGGACAATGTAGCCATATGAGGTGCACCAACATCTCCCTAAGAGGAGAAGGGACTAGGATTCCCCCCAAAGGGGAAATCCTTGATTGGTGGACTCCATTTTATCAACCTAAGACCAACGAGGGAATAGTGATGTTATTCTGATTAAAATAAATTTTGATGGCGCTTGGACACAACTTGCTTTTTCAATTTTAAAGAGTCAAGAAAAAGCTAAAGATGACTCTAGTCGCATTAAATTTTTAATGAGCCTGAAGTGACAAGTGCTCAGATGGACCTTTTCTTTTAAGGAGTATGAAAAGGAATGAAAGTGACTACTCTAGAAATATTGACAAAGGGATTACCAAACCAATCACAAAACTGCAGAATACTTTTTACGTACAACAGTCAATCTTCTCGAATGTTATGTTCAATGCATTGCGATCGATAGGGTGGCAGACACGACTTCCTAACGATAAAGGATATAGCCTATTGTGGTCTCCCAATATACACTTGATGGTACGTGGGAGCACAAGTCCGTACTGGCACTTGTCATATCAAGGAGGAGGAATCACCAAACCTACGATGAAAACGATAGTTACCAAGCTTTACGACGTCGAAATACGTCTCTAGCCTAGACTTCTAAATGTTGTGTGTCAGGCTCCAAAGCATTTTTTTGTTCATTGAAATTTATTTTACAGTTGATCTTTCTTAAGAAGTTTCCCTTTAAGGTTCACCGCGTGATGTAGATATACAATTCCTAAATATGCAATCTAAGATGATAAACAATTGTGTACTTTCTTTTGCAATGAAAATCCTAGCTACTAAGGAAATAGAAGTAAAATCCTTTCAACATAGAGCAGAGAGCACACACTAAGATGCACTATCCTAAATCAATTTCCGCATGTAGTCTAAATGAAAATGTACATGCATGTATTTTTTTTTCAGTTTCCTTAATGTGAGAATGAAAAAAATAAAACTAAGTACAGATCTGAACTATCTTTTCTCAAAGCGACCCTTTAGCAATTTCTTGTTCAAAAACGAAACGAAGACTAAGACGACACTTTCAATTTCAACTTGAAAACTTCTTTCAACACTTCAGAGAATTGATGATTCAAATCAAATACAATAGCAAAAGTGTAATAGACTATCTAAAAGAAGAAGACTTTAAGACACTCTTCTCTTTGACTGAAAACGACACTTGCGACACTTACAAATCAAAAGACGACAATTCGATTAAGCTACTATTTGCAAAGGAGAACTGTAAATGACGAAAAATACATAGAAACATTCGCAATTACTTATCAATGGAGGCCGAACAATGCAAAGGAAGAGAGTTTCAACAGTGATATACTGATCACACATGGCAAAACTACTGAATAAAGCTGAAGACAATGAAGAGAAAACCAAAATCTGGAAACAGAAACAGTCTCACCTAATCATTGCACCTGTAACATAGGGAAATAGGGATGCATCTCACTTGTAGCACATGGTAGGTGTGATGCATCCAGACTACCAATGAGAGACAGTGCGATTGTCCAGGGATGAAACTGAGCTTGGTTTTTTGCTCATAGTTTGCAGCTTAGTTCACGGATTTAGGCTAAGCTAATGATAGGTAGTAAACAAAAAGTATATGGGCTGACCTAATGAGGCTATTTGAGCTACCTCCAGAGCAGTTAGGATGTTTACAAGTCAAATGTTCAGTTCATAAACTAACCTAAGGATTGCCTGAAGCAATGTTGATCTACTTTGCAGTTGCATAGCAAAAGTAGTTTGAAGGCTAGCTGGCTTAACTCCAAGGTCTGTATGTAGTTTATAAAGAAAACAACAGTAATTAACAATCACACTATTCGCTTCCCTAATGAAGTGGCCATTTTGTTATCGGGAAACTAGTGTCCATTCAATGCTGCTAGTCCCACTAAGATGGGTAGCTATCTTAGAAACAAGCAAACTAAAGTTACTTGTGTTTTCCTTTATGAGAGATAGATGAGAGAGAAGCAGAGAGTACCAACCTCAGTCTTTCACTTGGCTCCTTGCTTGTTTCCCCCCCCTTTGACAGAGCTTCGCCACTCTTTCCTCGCTTCTCCCGCTTCAAAGAACACCTGTAGAGTCAAAGCAACATAATACCATCAAAGCATATAGATCTATAACCATAAAAAATATAGGATCAGATGTATATTAACCATACAAACGCATATACAAATACAAGATTTAGAAATATACAAGCATGTGGAGGAAAACACAAATAGCTTTATTGATAAAAGTAGTAGAAGAGAGAATTAAAACCCAGCAGTCTGACCCAGTGCCATCCTCCCAGCATGAAAGCCCTCTTCACCTCATGAAAAGCTAGATCACCCAACACTACAATGTTTCACAGAGAACAACACTTCCTTACAAAATACAAAATTCCAGCCTCTGGATCTCTAGGATGAGGGATCCATATAGAGATATTTGCAACTGGGTGAGTCAGCTTCTGGGATTTTTATTAGTGTCATTTCTCTGATAGTTCTTGGTTCCACTCGGAGATTTCATGATCTCTTACTCATCCCTCGGCGAACTCAGAGAGGCAAGTGTCAAATGAGGAGTTTCTAGAAGATTCTTTGGGTTTCCACCTAGCAAACTACCTCCGCCATTTTTCTGCTCTCGCTCATCTCATCCTACAGAAGGGATTTTTAGTATGCATCACACCCTCTATGTGTAACAGGTGAGATGCATCACACCCTCAGCATGGAGCAGTCTATATGTCTAATCTTTACCAGTTCTGAGCAGTTTTTCAGGGAGAACTTATGGGAAATGATGTAATCAGCTGACCTTGTTCCTTTAGGGTATGAAACAACACTTTTAGGGGCTTAGAAGCCCTTGGTTTATGGAAATATGTGATTGGGGTTGCAGTACCCAAATATGTCTATAACAATGAGAGAATATCCAGTTATCTGAAGTGCAACAGTTATATGCAAGCATGCATTAACTAACTGAACTCACATTAATTTAAACAAACTGTTTAAATCAATCTAACTAGACTTGACTCAATTAAATGAGCCAAATAATTACAACTCAAATTAGAACTCATCCTTATCTCTTTAACTGATGGATAAATCCCTCATTCAATGGAGAAATTGTTGCATGTCCTCACATAGACTTCATGTTTGATTTTTCACAACTAATTAACTCATGGTGAATTAATTAATTTATTTTACAAACAGATGCTAAGATCAAATTCGAATTTTACTTCTCAATTTTAGTCTAGGGATTAACTAAAATTGGAATCCATCCTGAAATGCTATTTATAGCATTGCTATTTTTAGCAATTCCATTTTTCATTCCTTGTTGCTATGTCCAACACTGGTACCCAAACTGCTATTTATAGCAGTGCTATTTTTAGCACTTCTATTTTTAGCATTTGTTGTTGCTATTTTCAACATTCCCATCACCCTTGAACTACCTCATGACTCTTAGACTTCTAATGTGACCTTTGGAAATCTATATGACTTTTTGACATTTCTATGTGACTCTTTTGTCCATTTGTGAAACTTGGACTTCCACATATTTGCATTTACAATATTTCTCAAAATTACATCATCACATTCCATATCATCATGTGATGGAAATATGACAAGTCATTATCATTCATGACTTGGACCCATAGTGACTTGTACATAGAAATATTTAAGAAGTGACGACATTGCCACTATGTATTTAATACTTGTAATACATTTTTTGTTGTGATTGTGTTCTACCCTCCAAAGGGTCTTAAGAGATAATGGAGTCTTCATTAGTCACTTTGATCATTAGAATCTGTTGTTCTTTTAATTGTAAAAACATGAAACCTTTGTGCCTTTTTTCTTCAAGATGCTTCCTTGAGAATCCATTCTTGACATATATCCTCACACAAATTTTCCATGCATTATTGAACACCTGCAGGTATAGATCACTCCTGGCAAGAAAACATTAGCCCAAAAATATCTTATTCTATCATGCTCCATGCAAAGTTTATAAATGTGGATCAATGGTACACAAGGGGAAGAGAATGAGACCTTCTAGGTGTAGTGTGCACTTACATGAGACAAAGGGCTTTACTACTCACTGATATTATGCCATGAATAACATTTAAAGGAGGAGGAGGCAATGTGGGTGCAGGTCCCAGGTGTAAGAGGCAAGGAAACAAGACTATCCACTAAAATTGTGCCATGCACTAGGTATGAAGGCTAGGGCCACAAGGAGGGTGCATGTCATAGTTTCAAGGCACAAGGGAGGAATCACTTCCCACTAGAAGTTTGCAGTGCACCACAATGCGAGACAAATGTTAGAGTAGAGTAGTGAGGGAGGACAAGTAGCAAGAAAGAGGGTCTATTGACTAGAAATGTGTAGTACGCAAGAGATGGAAAGAGGGACCATCTAGGCATATGGCATAGTTCTAACTGAGAATTAGGGTCTCCACTAAACCTTTGAAGTGTGTAGTGCACTCTTCCTAGCCTAGAGAGAAGGCTTGCAAGGTCATAAAAATGGCTAAGTATAGAAGGGTGAAACATGGAAAAACATAATGACTTAGGGGTGTAATCAAGCATAATAAATCTTGACTCCTCAACAAAAATCATATAGGACCGAAGAATACTAATTATACATGAAAAAATCTAGTTCACAAACGTCCTCCAAGTATAATAAATAAATTATGTGCGGTTGCGACACATAAGTGTTTTTTGTGGCTAGAAAGTGTACTATTACTTCAAAGTTCACCATAGTTGTTATTGACGATGTGATGACACTTAAATACTAACATGGACAATTTTAACATGTGTAGAAACATAAGAAGACACTTAAAAACAAAAAACAATGCTTCACATACTAGAAGATAGGCTCCAAAATTTAAACATAGAAAAATTTTGGAGGGTGTTGCAATAGCGACAACACTTAGCGACACACTAGGAAAATTTAGCTTCTTTATCTAGGGGTAGCCTTCTGAGAAGAAGTAGCCTTTTAATATGTATTATTTCATCAAGAGGATTACCTAGGCTTCCCCATTTAACTCGGTTATGAATGTAGTACCCACCATTCCCTTTCTTGGTTTAACACACAACAAATCTTGCCATTTCGCAATTGTTTTAATCCAGGAGATGGTTAATATATAGTTGCAAGTTAAAGATAATAAAAGTATTAGTTTTTATCACTAGTGTTTCTCCACTATTAGTAGGCCTGTTCAGTACCCCGACATTGTCACTATAGGAACATAAGCATCGCTTCACTTCCAACAGACCTATCCAATACCCCAAAGAAGTTACTTGTCTCACCTCTCTATGTAGGAAGCCTTTCTCTTCTTCACCCTTTATTTATTTTATTTAGATAATTGTGCTTAGGAACTGATTATTTCCTTGGGGCAGAAGACGGATTCTAAATTATTAAGAGAAGAAGAGTTTGTTCCGTCATACATATTTATATATACGTCTGATATTGATTTGTTCATTATTGATTTTCCCCTTTCCCTTCTCTACTTTGTTGGATTAACAAGTAAAACATCGAGTAAATTAAACACCAAGTTAAGGAATAGGGTTGATAGAGATAAATGTGGGTGTCACTGTTCTACTAAATTATTTCTTCTTGAATGTATTGTATTACTTTTGTGGACATTACTTATGTTGGAAATAATACTGAGCGGGGGGGTGAATCAGTATTATCAAATAAGATACTTTTCATTTTTCATACTCAGATTTCTATACTTGGCTTCAGTTCAGTATATCCGCATATATACGCGACTGTGCTAAATGCAGCTAGCGTACATGTAGTAATCTTATGATTCAGTTAGCTTATCTTCAGTAAAAGAATCAGAACATTATTAACCTTATTAACAGTAATCAGGTGTAGTAAAATAGTACAGATCATCACACATAACAAGCATACATGAACACCATGATGTAAGGTGGAAACCCAATGTGGGTGAAAACCACCTGCTGCAATTCCTCTCTTTCTTCCTTTAATAAGAAACTTCTTTCACAATGTACTGGTGCAGTCCTTTACCAGCATGCAGGCTTCAACCTCTAGAGGGCTACAACCCTCTCTCGTTTTCCAGCTACTTCTGGAAGGGAGCTACAACCCCCTTAGCTCTTGTACTAGTGGATATACTAGTACGTAGGTGCTGACCTACAGAAGGCTTGCAACCTTCTTTTCTTCATAGACCACGTTTCATCAATTTTCAGGCTGGATCCATAAGTACCAACCAATCACTGCTGCAATATAATCATCAACTTATACTTGTATCATAAATCTCTAAATCACCCAATACTGAATCACTGAAACCCTGTCATCAAAACATAGAGCGCAAACCAGAGCCCATAACTCTATAACAACCACTAGAATGAACAGAAACCTGAAACACAAAATCTCATATTGCATACGCTACCTGACTATATCAAAACCGCGTGTATACATGCTTTCACCAGAGACAACCCACATACAGATCTAAAGATAATTACTTATACCTTCGCTGTCATATCCAACCCGAGCCAAGCAGCACAAATCGATAACCAGCAATACTAGATCTTCCTACTTCGTCAGACATCCATTCCTTACTCTCCTTTTGCCTAATGATCTTCTCCTTATATAGGTTAGGCTTCTCTCAATACCATGATCCAAAACCATGTAGAAACAATACCATGGACCCAATTCCTGGGGTCATCATTTCGAACCAAATACCATGGACCAATACCAAAATACCATGGACCAAATACCACAGACCAAAACTATGTATGCGCTTTTCCTTCTGTGAACCTGTTTGTATACGTATATGCACCTTTTGCTCCGCTAACCCACGTATATATGCCCTTTCATCATGATCAACCTGCGTATACCTCTCCCTTGACCTGCTGCATTATGGTCTATCATCTGAATGAGTTGCCATCGAGGACAACACTTGTATCATTCCTCTGAGTGAGTTTCCATCAAGGACAACACATGAATCATAATGCCAACAATCTCCCCCTTTGGACTTGATGGCAACAACCACACCAAGTCACTCTCCCCCTTTGACATCAAGGGCAAAGGGCAGACCAAGCTCTTCTCTTCCTTGGTATACCTTCTGCTGTCCATACTCCCCCTGAGTACATGCTGAAGTTTCTGATTGAGCTCCCCTTTGTATATGCCAAGTTGTATCAATCCATCCATGCTCCCCCTGAGCAGATGCAAGTTCTAAGACCAGTAATTCATTCAAGACCGTGACTATCATTCATCATATATGATCTGCACCATAAGCATTAGCATCCAAGCCTATAATACCATTCCTTTTGATCAAATAGAAAGATGTATCATTTAGCTTCATAAACTTTATCAACAACTTCTAACCATAATGCCAATAATGCATTATTTGAAGTATATGCTCCCCCTGAGCCCGTGCCAACCATTTGATATCATGACCGAACCATTTCCTGGGTCTGTTCTACTGCCCTTTCTTCTATTCTCCATGTAACTCGTGTATATAGGTGACTCTGCAGCTTGTAACTCGCGTATATACGCGAATTATCTTCATTATATCAGCGTATGCAAGATGGAATACTGAATTTCTTCACTTTCAGTATCCCCTGTGTCTGTTATGTCAGCTAACTGAGTTATGTCACACCTTTTTGTCTCTAATTCTATCTTCTGAAACTGTGATGATGTATGGTCCTCTTGTTTTGAACTTTGGAATTTGCTCCTGCATTCCCTTGCTTTATGTCCAAGTTTGTTGCATGTATAACATCTTACATATTTCATGTTCCTTCTATTGCAATCAATTTCTTTGTGTCCATATGCATTGCAGGCAAAGCAATATCCTCTGAAATACCTGGGATGTGATGATTTTTTGTGATGGGCTTGAACCATTCTAATTCTACATCTGGCTGCAACATGTCCAAGATTATGACATACATAACATTCAACATTATTTAGTGGAGGAAATAATCGTCTATCACTTTTATAGTTAGGAGCAAGGGATTTTCTTTGAGGAATTTCTTTCTTTGGTTGTTCCTTGTTGAGCATTTCAGATTTCTCATTCGAGTTTCTTGCTTCACCTTGTGAGCTAGATTCACCTTCAACAGATTCATAAAAGCCAAGACCAGTTTTGATACTAGGGGATCTTTGACTACCAAGAATGTCATCCAAAATATTAGTACTATTTTGAAATCGCAACAATTTATCCTTTTCTTCTAATTTACCTTTTAAGATATTTACCTCAACCTGGTGTTGTTCTTCCTTTTCCAGATACTGTTTCCTTAGGTCTTCTTCATCTTTTCTTCCTTCTTCCACTTGTTTCTTTAATTTGATCACTTCATGTTCTTGTTCTTCAAGAGCTTCTCTCTTCTGCTCCTTTGATTTTTTAGGATCTTCTTTTAGAGAGAGGATCTCTGATTCAAGTCTCTAAATTGTTATGCTCTGATCTTTTACTATATCCTGCAATTTCTCCCGTACCCTAGTTAATGTCTCCAATTGTTTGTTTAATTTGGTAACTTCTTCATTTTCTGCATTCTTCTTTCCATATGCCATAAGACTTCTAATGTCTTCACTACCATTGAATGAGTCATTACTTTTAACATGGGTATAATAGCTTCTATTACCTTCTTCAGACATCCTTCCTTTGTTATGAGGGCATCTAGCAGCATAGTGACCAACTCTACCACATGAAAGGCATTTGAAGGGTAGCTTACCTCTGAATCGTCCAGTTCCCCGTTCAAGATTCTTGACAAAATTTACCTCATCTTCTTCCTCTGACATGTCTCCTGATGCTTGAAATGCGACTTCTGATGGTCCCTCTTTTCGCATCTCAAAAGCAGTTAAGATTTCGTGAAGCTGTGACATGGTGATTTTCTGCAGATTTTCCTTTTCTTCTATGGAAGACACTTTGGAATCAAATTTAGCAGACAGGGATCTCAAAACCTTTTCAACTAAGACAACTTCCTTAAATTCTTCATCCAAATCCCTCATACAATTTACAATCTCATCCATACGCATGAAGTAATTAGCTATACTTTCATTACTATGCATCTTAAGATTTTCATACAGGATTCTGAGAGTTTGAAGCTTTGCTCTTTTTACCTGTTCATCTCCTTCGTAGCTTAGAATGATTTTGTCCCACATTTCCTTAGTTGATTTGAAATGCATGACCTTCATAAATTATGATTATGTCAAACTTCCCAATAAGACAGTAACAGATTTGGCATTGAGCTCATATTGCTTTCTCTTTGCTGCATCTGTAGGAATTACTGATGGGAAATTGTATCCGCCTTCTACGATTCCCCAATGTTCTGCTCCAAGCGATTGTAGATATGTTGTGCTTCTTATCTTCCAGTGGGTAAAGTTGCTCCCGTCAAAGACTGGTGGCCTGATGAGTGCCTCTCCTTCTGGATTAGCCATTCTGATGGATCTTTTCCTTCAAGTGATTGGAAATAATACTGAGAGGGGGGGTGAATCAATATTATCAAATGAGATACTTTTCATTTTTCATACTCATATTTATATACGCAACTTCAGTTCAGTATATCCGCGTATATACGTGACTGTGTTAAATGCAACCAGCGTACATGCAGTAATCTTATGACTCAGTTAGCTTATCTTCAGTAAAAGCATCAGAACATTATTAACCTTATTAGCAGTAACCAGGTGTAGTAAAATAGTATAGATCATCTCACATAAGAAGCATACATGAACACCATGATATAAGGTGGAAACCCAATGTGGGTGAAAACCACCTATGGCAATTCGTCTCTTTCTTCCTTTAATAAGAAAATTCTTTTACAATGTACTGGTGCAGTCCTTTACCAGCACGTAGGCTTCAACCTGCAGAGGGCTACAACCCTCTCTCATTTTCCAGCTACTTCTAGAAGGGAGCTACAACCCCCTTAGCTCTTGTACTAGTGGATATACTAGTACATAGGTGTTGACCTACAGAAGGTTTGCAACCTTCTTTTCTTCAGGGGCCACGTTTCATCAATTTTCAGGCTGGATCCATAAGTACAAACCAATCACTGCTGCAATACAATCATAAACTTATACTTGTATCATAAATCTCTAACTCACCCAATACTGAATCACTGAAACCCTGTCGCCAAAACACAGAGCGCAAACTAGAGCCCAGAACTCTGCAAAAACCACTAGAATGAACAACAAACTGAAACACCAAATCTCATAATGCATATGCTACTTGACTATACCAAAACTGCATGTATACGCGCTTTCACCAGAGACAACCCGCATACAGATCTAAAGATAATTACTTATACCTTCACTGTCATATCCAACACGAGCCAAGCAGCATAAACCGATAACCAACAATACTAGATCTTCCTACTCTGTCAGACATCCATTCCTTACTCTCCTTTTGCCTAATGATCTTCTCCTTATATAGGTTAGGCTTCTCCCAATACCATGGTCCAAAACCATGTAGAAACAATACCATGGACCCAATACCTGGGGTCGTCATTTCGAACCAAATACCATGGACCAATACCAAAATACCATGGACCAAATACCACAGACAAAAACCATGTACACACTTTTCCTTCTGTGAACCTGCGTGTATACGTATACGCACCTTTTTCTCCGCTAACCCACGTATATACGCACTTTCATCACGATCAACCTGCGTATACCTCTCTCTTGACCTGCTGAATTCTGATATGTCATCTGAATGAGTTGCCATCAAGGACAACACTTGTATCATTCCTCTAAGTGAGTTTCCATCAAGGACAACACATGAATCATAATGCCAACAACTTAAACTTAAGGCATTTTCCCAAGTAGAGAAGAAGAACTAACATATATCCAATAATTGTGGTTGTCACAATCCCTATTCATTTTTCCACATATTCTTTTCGATCCACACATGCACTCTCAAAAATTATCTCATTTATGTATAATGACCAATACAAAGGAAAAGGAAAAATATATGACAAGAATGAACACCATGAGACAAGAAAAGAAAATTGTACAGATAAAGGAACACAATCCAAGGTTGTTACTAGTAGTAGTGCCTGAGATCTTGACCATTGATGGGAGGAGGATCCATCCTCCCATCCGAATATTTCAATATATAAGAATGTGTTAACAGCTTTGGCTAGTGCCAACATGTATGGGATCTCCCCAATGTGAGGTCCCAATTAGAATTCAAACCATTTGGTGTAGGAGTCTCATCTAGCTATATGGTCCAGCAACCATTGCAAAGGTTTTAGAGATACGCGTTGGTTATAACACCTGCACAAGAGATCACAAACACCACTTTGGGGTAGAAAGTATGTAAGTTTTTTGTGACATTGTATGTAGAATGCACAGGAAACTTCCACAGCTGGTAAAGGGGAAAACGAGCCTTTGATTAGGGAAGTAAGAGTACTATCCTAAGGGAGACCCGTGACAGGAATAGAAAGGCTTCTTGATTTACCTACAAATTAGTTCACAAGATAAACAACAATCGTAAAACTATGTATGTAATGTATGTATTACATGCTCTGAATTTCATAGCAATTACTTTTATCTGAACTAGCAAGTATGCTACAAACTGCATGCCCACCTCTAGTGCTTCCATCAATATAGATTTGGAGCTTGATTGCACACTATTCCACATCCATGATAGTTTCATGTGATCGTTGGTTGGTGCAATGGAATATTTTAGGATAATGTATTCAATGATCTCTATGCCTTATTTTGTTGATGTATTCTTGATTTGTTTGATGTATTGTCTCACTTCCTAAAAGATGATTTCCCTGCCTCTTATCTCTCCAAGTGTTCCTGCTCAAGGCATCCCGTGTTTTTGTGCTAGAGACTATAAATCATTATGTGTTTGATTATAGGCAACAACAATGTTATTCAACTTCTCTCCAAGATAGATATAATTTTGATGGTGGATTTTTGGTGGTACTTTATCTATCTCTGTGAGAATCAAGTGCCTTCTAACCAACTGTTACATAACATTTGGATATTTGGCATCCCATTCCTGGAGCTGATCAATAGCTTTGTTTTCCACCTTTAGGAATTTTAGAAATTCTGGTGATTTATTCTGTATAGCAACAAGGGGCACAACTACTTCATGTAGAAGTATCATTTCTATATAAAATTGTGCCATAGTATCCTCCATTGGCCCGTATTCCTCCTGTATGGTTGACTACTATTATCTTGTATTAAATTTGTGATATGATAGTCATTGGTTTTCTCTAGTGAGATGTTCCACTTATTTCTTTATTATATCTAAATCTCTCCTCAATCATGCATTCTCATTCAACAAATACTCTGAGTTATCTTGCGTTGTTGTAGCAAAAGCAACATTAGCTTCCATGATTTCTTGGGGATCCCTTCTAGTGTTAGTAGCTATCAACTTTTATGTGGATACAAATATAAGATTTTGAGGATCATTTGGGAAGTATCTTTGCCTTCATTGCACAATACTTTTCTTCAGCTGATCAAATGTGACATTACATACATCCATGACTTGGTCCTTTGGTGGAGGTTTGATTCCCATTGCACCAAATGGGATATGGCCACCTTTGAGAGGAGGTTCTACTAGAGAACTTGGTTCATCATCTATGGGTTGGATGGTATCATCTTCCTCCAATTCTTCCTCAATTTTCTAAGTCAATTGTTCTTCCTCTGACCTCTATGCTACTTCCTCCTCATATGACTACCTTTGCTTCTCTTCTTCCACTCTCCTTCCTTCCTCCTCTTCTTTCTATTTCTTTCTGGGCAATTCATCCTGTTTCCTCTTCTCCTATTCATCCTGTTGCATCTTTTCCTCTAATTTTTCCTTTTCTTGTTTAGCTTCAAAAGCTCCCTTATTCAACGGGTCATATTTCCATTTCTTTCTACTCTCTTCCATTGAATCATGCTTGATCCTTTTCCTGAGAGCTATAATATTTTCATCAACAATTTTTTTTGGGGCTTCCTATTCTTGTAAATCTCAAGCTAGTGAAACTTGGGGGGATCTAACTTCAATTCCTAGACATGTTCTTCTTACTGCATTATACCATTTCTTCACCTTTTCATATTTTTCGGTATTAATTGATTAATATCCCCAACCAAAGCCAATCCTGTCACAATGTTTCTTGCACACTCTCCTCGGTTCATATATGTGAGAGTCCTTGACTGCAAAGTACAAGTAGTCCAACTCTTATATTTCTCCATTTTTCGCCTTATGGCTCTTTAGCATATACAATTCAATGCTCAAAGGAAAATTGGGCCAATCAGATTTATTGCACCTATGAAGAACTCATGACAACCATTTATCCAAATAATAAGCTACTTCTTTCAACATCACCACCTTATTAGTCACATATTGCGACATAAGCTGAGGCAAAATCTGACATCCAAATCATCTAATATAGGTACCTTCTAGAGTAGAAAACCAATCTGTGATACCATGTAATGACCCCTTCACCTAATCATTCATGCAAGGAGGTTCAATCTCATATATCATCTAAAATATGACTACGAAGAAATGCTCTTCCAATATTTCATATGGCCCACTGAAACTCAAATCTGATAACACCCTAGAGTGGAATTAAATTGGAAACTTATCCTATGGGTTCCAATTCCAGTATATTCCCTCAAATGCATATCATGCATAGATCCCATCCAACAGAAATGTTGAAATTTAAAACTTTGGTGTCTAATTTGTCCTTAAAGATGCTTTAGCCTTCCCAACATGGAACTGCAATTCAAAAGAAAGTATATCTACCCAATTGAAGATTTTTCCACAGGTAACTACCATGTTAAGCATAATATCCATTTCTCTTAAAATAATTTAGTGTTATTTCGCCCATGCATCCTACAACACATGGAAATGAGGTACTGATATGCATCCCTGAGGATCATGTTCGGGCAAACTCCAGATGGGATACGTCAGAACATGGTAGGCTCTTGACACCAAGATTTGACGATGTCACTTGTGTTGATATAAACCAGTCTAGTTTAAGAGTTGTTATTGGAAAACTCTGTGGGCTTTAGCATCTTATAATAACTTCATATGTCTTCTCCATAATAGATGGAGAGTTTACCATTGCTTTAACTACAAAGCACTAGATCTAAATCATCCATCCGTGTTAGAATCCATTTGGTTACCTTTGCACAAGGAATAATTGGTAACCCACGTTAAATCATGTGTATCTTGGACCATTTAATGTTAATGTGTACTTACAAATCATCCAAATTTTCATAGAATTGTTTCTGCATGAATGTGTCTTTGATGTCTTTCCACATGACCTTAGTGGATTTATGCATAAATCACTATGTATCTATAAGAACAGGAAATTTGGTCTTTGAAACTTCTGTTTTTTCTGCAATGCTTCCTTAAATTCCTCTTGATGTGTAGCAGGAAGCATCATTCCAATAGATGATGAAAGAGTAATGAGACTAGTAGCTTGAACACATGTAGGTCAAAGCCCTCTCATAGTGACAAATATTAAATTCATGAAATTTTGTAACTATTAAAAGTAATAACGTAGCAGAACATATTCATAAATCCAACTAATTTAGTTGAGTATAAGCCTATCAATGACGGGACATGGTCACTTTTACAGGAAATAAATCTCCATGAAAACAAGGAGAGTGCACTATCAGAGAATGACAGGAACTTCAAGGATCACTCAAGGCTTCGAGCTACACTCATGTGCTCAATCACAAGATATATATCATCAAGGGAATAGGGTACACTATCAAACCATGAAGGGAGATTGTCCATGAGTTCAAGGTGCACTCGTACTCAAAGAGGCTAAGAGGGTGCAATGGAACACTCTAAAGGGATGAAAGGGTCAAGCTTCAGGACTTCAAGGTGAACTAGTGTTCTCGAGAGGAACAGGAGGGCGCAAGGGTGCATGATGAAGATACAAAGGTGAAAACACTCATGTTTTTAGGGTATGCTCATGATCTAAAGGAAGGTGTAGTTCTTCTTGCCAGAGGAGTGCGCTCTTAAGGGAAAATTGTCTTTCTCGGTGCAATTTTTTGTGATAGTTAGGTCGTTGCTTCTAGAAGTGTGATTTATCTTGGAATGGATCAAGGACAAGTTCAAAAATAATATATGATGATAGAAATTTCTAGAGGAAAGATCTAAAAAGTTTTATAGATTATGTCACATTCATGACTACAATATGGGTTGTTAAGGAATGTGAAAAGTCACAATATGTGACATAAATTTGACACTTGTAGAAACAAGAATCAATTGAAATGCCAATACATAAACTGAAAATAAGTGAAACTATAAAAAGGAATCAAGATTGGAAACAAAAACATAAAAGGAAAGCAATAAAATTGACATGAAAAACTTACTTGTAATGAATATTAACAAAGAATTCCTTGATCCAAAGATGTGCACTCAAACCAAATGAGAGTGATTGTGAGAATGAATAATTACGTAGGTTGATTATAAAGAAATTACATGTAAATCCATTCCATTCATTCTCTCCACTTGTTGATAGATAGATGAATTATTTAAGAGAATGGAAGTGGGCTCCTATTTTCTAGGAGTGTGCTCACATGCAACAAGAAAAGTGCATACATGAGATTGTAAGGGTGAAAGTCTTTGTATCAAAGGAGTGTGATCAAGTGAGGGCAGTGGTTGAGCATGAAGGAGTGAAATCCACTAGGGTGCAATTTTTTAGCCTGAAGGAGTGCCCTCGACAAGGAGGCAACTCTTTTTCATCTTGAAGCGCACTTTTGCTTAAGAGCATTACTTCTTTTCTTTTGTATGCTTTTTCTGGTGAATAAAGCAAGCTCCTAAATCAATAAAAGCTATTAATTCACCTATATTTTCAATCCAAGGGATCAAAAATATGCTCAAAAATTAAAGTGCTCAAAATATCTCGAAACTACTGCTAAATCATAGATGTCCTCATTTTCAATTCAATGATGCTTGAATTTCCTCAATCCAACATCATATCATGAATTTATTATGTTTAGAAGTTTTTTTCAAACAAAAAAAAAAGTCAAAGTGCAGGGTGGATTGTGTAGGTAAAAATGCGATGTGGTAGTTCATACACTTACATGTTGTTGACATTAGCAAGATGATTGTGATGTACAGATCAGCAGGTGGGCCAATCCCGTGAGGACACATGGTGCGTTGGTGTTGGTTTGAAGGATTGTGAGATGAGCCAATCCTATGCAACCACATGGGCCAATCAAAAGGTGCCATGTGTTACAATGAGAGGCCACCACGTGGCCTTTAGAAAGGTGCCAAAAATGTGTTTTTTTGAACAACAAGCTCCATATGGTTTGACCCCATTACTTCCCACTCACGAGTTGAATGCCTAACCAACTATAGTATCATGCCACTTAATAATACGAGGTGACCATATTAAGTTAATGTTATATGATTTTGGCAGTTGGGAAGAGGGCCAGGATGGTAAGCACTCTCAACCGGTCTAGCAACAGCTCAAATGGAGGTCATGGAACTGAACGCAGAGTCTGGCAGGAGTGAAAGAAAGGACCCAACCCTTGGATTTTTGTATTTCACCATTAGGGGAATTTTGAGGTCTAAAATGGGCCTCCTAAGAAGAATGTACAATGAAAATAAACTTTATAAGAACCAATAAGATTCAAGGTTATGATGTCAACCATGGGGGATGATTCGCCATTTTTTGAGTAAAAAGGTAAAAGGATTAAAAATGATAAAATAATAAAACTAATTTTTCAACTTGTATTTTCAACTTATCTCCCTAATATTGTACTCAAATTTCAAGCGAGTACTCATTGGATGCAAAATTTAATTCCTCATCCAAGGGTTATCCATGTTGCATATATTCGATGGACCCTACTACAAGGAAAATGAGAAATACATGAAAATCATGATTTCAATCATGCTTTTCATGTATTTCTCATTTTTTGTGTAGCAGGGTCCATCAAAAGTATGCAACGTGGGTACTCCTTGGATTAGGAATCAATTTTTTCATCCAATGAGTGTTTCCATTTGAAATTTGAGTAAACCCTTAGGGAGATAAGTAGAAAGTACGAGTTGAGAAAATAGTTTTTTCCTTTTTCCTTCTAAAATTGGATGATGTAATCTAATATTATTTTATTATTCCACTAATATTTTATAATTTCCTTCGGAGGCCCATTTTATACCTCAAAACTACCCTAATGCATGACCACAAGCAAAGAACATGAGGAAGGGGCACGTTGCACCCTGCCCTGCCCAAGTCCCAAGACATATGTCATCCACAAAATCGAGATTGGAGCCACTGAGAGCGCATCGACTATGGCCTACAGCCCTTGGTCCTATGTGGCCATACAACCAAGCATGACATTTGGAGGGGGCTTCAGCCTAGTATATATATATATATATATATATTAGTGTGGTTCATGAAGACCCTAGTCAATGAGTGGTTGCTACGTCCATGGAAAAATATGGGCTAATCGCCCCTCCGCCTACTAGAAAGACCTAACCCCAAGTGCTTCGGGAAGAATCGACCCTGTGACCTCTCGATGGCAAGGCACGATTTTTGACCAACTGAGCTAACCCTTGGGGCTTATATATGTTGGAAATAATACTGAGAGGGCGGGTGAATCAGTATTATATAATTCTTTTAATAAATCTTCCTTATTTGTTCTTTGAATTAGTTTTGCATGTCAGTACCATAAAATAATGAGCATGAACAAAGAAAACAGATAGTCACACCAAAGAACACAATATGTAAGGTGGAAACCCAATGTGGGTGAAAACCACCTACTGCAATATGTCTCTATCTTCTTTCAAATTAGAAACTCCTTTTACAATGGTTTTGTACTAGTGCAGTCCTTTACCAGTACGCAGGCTGCAACCTGCAGAGAGCTACAACTCTCTCTCGTTTTCCAGTCTCTCCTGGAAGGGAGCTACAACCCCCTACTTCTTTTCTTACAAGGACCACTTTTCATAAATTTTCAAACTGGATCCATAAGCATCAAATGATCATCAAGTATAAGAGAATCACCCAGTCAACTGTAGTAACCAGATCAACAATAATAGGACCAAACCTAGAACACAACAATGATAAACAAAGATTTTAAGAGAAGTAAGCACCCTGCTCAACTGCTCGCCTGCTTACGTAAGCACCCTGCTCAACTGCTTTCCTACTTACAGTACTCACCCTGCTCAACTGCTTGCCTGCTTACAGTACGCACCCTGCTCAATTGCTCGCCTGCTTACGTACGCACCCTGCTCAACTGCTCGCCTGCTTACATACGCATTCTGCTCAAATGCTAGCCTGCGTACCTCACTCTGAGTCCATTGAACTGCCTGTGGTCCTCCGCACCTGAAACCCTTCTGTGCTTGCGTACGGGCGCACCTGCAACCCTTCTGTACCTGCGTACCGGCGCACCTGAGACCCTTCTATGCCTGCGTACGGGTGCACCTGAAACCCTTCTGTACCTACGTACCTTCGGGCATAGATGATTTCAAGACTTCAGAAAGAACCCAGACAGTCAGATCTACAGATCTGAACATGCACCAAAGAGATCTTAGTCTATCAGTAGATTCGCCTTATTTAGATCTAGACCAGATCTTGCCCTCATAAGATATTCAACCCAAAACATACTAAATCCAAATGATCTCCTTTTCTTTATATAGTAAAGCTCTTCCTTAAATCATGGATTAATACCACGGGTCGACACCATAATAACACAAAACCGTCGGCTAAAAACCAAGAGTAAAACATAAGAAACCCCACGTGTGCTTTTCTTTGTTGAAATGTGTGCACTGGGGGTACGCACCTCCTGAACGGGATAACTGCGGGTATGTATGCACTTTATGTAACACCGACCTGCGTGTACGCACCTTATGTAAGGTGTACCTGCGTACCCCTTATTTTCTTCAATATTTGATAGCTGAACATCAATCTTTGTTGCTGACTTGAAGTACTGTGATCTATCACCTGAATGGGTTGCCATCAGGACAACACTTTAGCCATAATGCCAACAATCTCCCCCTTTGGACTTGATGGCAACCTCAAAACTTCAGCTTCATTCTCCCCCTTTGACATCAAGGGCAAAGGGTTATGCTCCCCCTAAGAACATGCTCCCCCTGAACATGAACCAGATCTACAACGAAGGACCATAATGACCATGAAAGAGATAGAGACATATTGCAGCTACTTCCAAGATCTCCTTCTGCACATCCTCCATAATGCCAACAATGCATTATATGCTCCCCCTGAACCTGTACCATCAATCAGAAGAGGTTCAATAATAAGATGATGCATCAACAACCCCCAGCTTTTACCTGAGGTATTCAAAAGTGTCCCTGGGCAATGGTTTGGTGAGTATATCAGCAACTTGTTCCTTAGAGGGAACGTACTCCAACTTGACCTTCTATTCAAGCACTTGTTCCTGGAGAAAAAGATACTTGATTGGTATATGCTTGGTTTTTGAATTCATAACAGGATTCTTTGAGATGCTGATTGCACTTGTGTTATCACATAAGATGGGGATAGGTGGTGTACAAGTGATTTGAAAATCCTGCAAAGTCTGCATCATCCAAATGAGTTGGGTGCAACAAGATGCAGCAGCAACATATTCCGCTTCAGCTGTAGACAAGGCAATCGAACTTTGTTTCTTGCTGAACCAAGATACCAGTCTGGAACCCATAAAGAACACCCCACCACTTGTGCTTTTCCTGTCATCCATGCTTCCGGCCTAATCTGCATCTGTATAAGCATGAAGTGTAAGATTTGCATCTCTAGGATACCATAAGCCATAATTTTGAGTCCCTTGAAGATATTTGAAAATTCTCTTCACTGCCTGAAGATGAGTCTCCTTCGGATTTGCCTGAAATCTTCCAACTATTCCAACAGCATGCATGATGCCCGGTCGGGTACCTGTCAAATAAAGTAAACTTCCAATCATAGATCTGTAGGTTGGTTGATGTACTACTGCAGATTCATCATTTGCACTGAGACTACATCCTGTGACCATGGGTGTACATACTGGTTTTGCATCTTCCATGCCATATTTCTTCAAGATCTATTTGAGATACTTGGTTTGAGATAAAAAGATTCCTCCTTCCCTTTGTTGGATTTGCAAACCAAGGAAATATGTCAGTTCTCCCAGCAAGGACATTTCAAATTCTTTCTGCATGACCAAGGCAAAACTTTGACTCATCTCTTCTTCATTGCTGCAAAAAATAATGTCATCTACATACAAAACAAGTATTAGCAATTTGTCATTTTCAACTTTTATATAAAGATTGCTATCTGCTGATCCTTTTGAAAAACCTTGTTGATGAAGATATTTATCCAAATGATAGTACCAAGCCCTTGGAGCTTTTTTGAGCCCATAGAGAGCCTTTTTCAATCTGCATACAAGATTTGGATCATTTCCAAGAATGAACCCATCTGGCTGTTCAATGTATACTTCTTCTTCCAAGTTTCCATTCGGAAAGGCTGATTTCACATCCATTTGAAATACTTTGAAGTTTTGAAAACTTGAGAGAGAAAGGAACATTCGAATGGCCTCAAGTCTTGCAACGAGAGCAAAGGTTTCTTCAAAGTCTATTCCTTCTTGCTGCGCATACCCTTTACAAACAAGTCTGGCCTTGTTTCTAATTACTTCTCCATTTTCAATCAATTTATTTTTGAAGACCCTTTTTGTTCCGATAACATTCTTATCCTTTGGTCTAGGAACCAGTTCCCAAGTGTTGTTCCTTTCGATTTTCTCAAGTTCTTCATCCATTTCTTTTATCCAACATTCATCTTCGCATGTCTTTCACATTTTGTGGTTCAGTAGAGGAGAGTAATGCCAAATAGATTGAGGCTTCTGCAACTGTTCTTCTTTTTTGTACACTTGCTTCTTTTTGCCCCATAATCTGAGATTCTGGATGATTCTTCTGAACATATCTGGATGGAGTCTTTCTTCTATTCTTGTCTACTCCTCTGGTTCTTCTTGAGGTTCTTCATCATTCTGTTGTTGAGGGTAGCCTTCATCTTCTTCGATGTCTTCATGATGTACTTGTCTAGGGATGTATCCTTTCTCATCAACCACTACATCATGCTTTCAACAATTCTGCCAAGTCTTTTATTGTAGCACTTGTATGCTTTGCTATGTGGAGAGTAACCAAGAAGAATGCCTTCATCTGCTCTAGGCTCAAGTTTGCCAAGCTGCTCATCAGCATTCTTAATATAGCATTTGCTCCCAAAGATTTTGAAGTGCTTTACCGAAGGAGTCTTACCATTCCAGAGCTCATGAGGAGTTTGAGTGCTGTTCACCTGGACATTTGTTTTGTTGAGAATAACAACCGCGGCATGTGCAGCTTCACCCAGAAAGTTTGCGGGAGTCCTGATTCATCAAGCATAGCACGGGCCATTTGTTGGACGCTGTTTTTGTTCATGTCTTTCCACAACTTATTTTTGCTGGGGATTTCTAGCTTGTAGAGAATTCTCTCTTATCCCATGTTCTTCACAGAAATCAAAAAATTCATTTGAGGTAACCCCCAACCTCTGTCAGATCTGAGGACTTAATTTTGTGACCCTTCATGTTCACCCAAGGCTTTGAAGGTTTGAATTTTTCGAAATGCTCATCTTTGTGCTTCATAAGTCCTAACCAGACAAACCTGGAGAAATCGTCAATGAATAATATCAAGTATTCTTCTCCTCGAGGTGTTCTTTTTTCTGAAAGGACCGCATGTATCTGTATGTACTAGCTCAAGAGGCATGCTAGCTGATCCTTCCTTCTCTGGAAAGTTAGTTCTGGTTTGTTTTCCAAACTAACATGATTTTCATATGGTGTTGTTAGGAATTTTGATATCTGGAAGATCGCGAACTGCCTGATATTTGCATGCTTTCCTTATTTGTGAAAAGCTTAGGTGTCCCAACCTCCGATGCCATAACCAGTGCTCATCATTCTTGCTTAGGTAGCATTGTTGTTGTCCT
>APFE030982254.1:139519-167043 GCA_000404065.3 Pinus taeda
CATACTTCTTTGTTTTTGAGCTTCCCTTGTCATGATTGTTTTATATGCAACACATTGAGCTGCTTTGTGACCAAAGTTATGGAAAGAAAATCATTGTCCATTGAAGAAACTTATGCGGTTATCGAATCTACCATTCAATTGATTGTAATTTCTTTTGTCATCTATTCTTGAACCAAATTGAGAAGATTTTACCTGTGGCTGGTTGTAGCTTTTGTTCACCCTTAAGATGGATTGCCCCTAATAGTTTCTGTTTGCAATTCGTCCCTGTTTTACCTGATGGTCTTCATTGTGCTTTTGCTCATTTCTTCTTGCTGCATCAAGATAACTTTTTGAGGTGGATGCTTGAGAAGTTTCTCCATTATAGCCCAGACCTGTCTTGTTTAGAGGAGACCGCTGCACATTGATAATCTCATCCAAAGTTTAAGATCCTTTGACAAACTTAAGATTAATAGCTTTTGTTTTCTCAATCTCTTTTCTAAGACCAACAATTTCACCTTCTAATTTTTCAAGATGTCTTTCCTTTTCATCAATTTGAAATTGTAGAGTATCAATGATCATATTCTTCTCTTCTATACATCTCTTAAGTTTAGTAATTTCTTCATGAAGGTAATCCACATCTATAGCATCCATATAATCATCATCTTCAAATGCCATTAACAATTTATATTCATTACCTTGTTCATCTTCATCACTTTTTGATAGACCATCACTATCTTCATGGGTGTAGTAGCTTTTCTTATTTGCACTCTGTTTCTTGTTCCATCTAGCAGGTTCCTTTCCTTTATCCTTATAACGAAATTTTGCAGCATAATGACTCTTCCACAAGCAAAGCATTTAAAAGGTAACTTACCTCTGAACCTTCCAGAACCCCTTTGAAGATTTCTGACAAAGTTTGATTCTTCTTCCTCTTCTTCTGGGACGTGGCTTGCTTCATAATAATCTCCTTTGCCTGATGCCTTGAAGGCAGCTTCTCTTCTATCTGATGGACCTCCCTTTCTCATTTCATAAGCAGTTAGAATTCCATGTAGCTGAGACATAGTAAGAATTCGTAGATTTTCTTTTTCTTCTATTGCAGATACTTTAGATTCAAACTTGGGGGACAATGATCTTAGAACCTTTTCAACCACAATAGCCTCTTTTATTTCTTCACCCAAATTTTTCATACAATTAACAACTTCATCTACCCGAAGAAAATAGTTAGCCACACTTTCATCATTATACATCTTGAGAGTCTCATACTGAATCTTGAGTGTTTGAAGTTTAGCACGCTTTACCTGTTCATCTCCTTCATAGCTCGTGACAATTTTGTCCCATATCTCTTTTGCAGATTTATAGTGCATTACCTTCATGAATTCCGATTGGGATATACATCCCAATAGGGTACTGACTGCTTTTGCATTTGTTTCATACTTCTTTTTCTCGCCTGCATCTGTAGGAGTAGCTGAAGGAAAAGCATAGCCTATCTCTACAATGTCCCAAACTTATGTACCAAGAGATTGAAGATAGGCAGTAACTCTTACTTTCCAATAATTGAAGTTTGTCCCATCAAAAACCGGTGGCCTGATTGACGCTTCTCTCTCGTAGTTGCTCATGATGAACGATCTACCTTCAAGCGATCAAGCTTCTCTGAAGGACCTGCTCTGATACCAATTGTTGGAAATAATACTGAGAGGGGGGGTGAATCAGTATTATCTAATTCTTTTAATAAATCTTTTAGTTTTGCATGTCAGTACCATAAAATAATGAGCATGAACAAAGAAAACAGATAGTCACACCAAAGAACACAAGATGTAAGGTGGAAACCCAATGTGGGTGAAAACCACCTGCTGCAATATGTCTCTATCTTCTTTCAAATTAGAAACTCATTTTACAATGGTTTTGTACTGGTGCAGTCCTTTACCAGTATGCAGACTGCAACCTGCAGAGAGCTACAACTCTCTCTCATTTTCCAGTCTCTCCTGGAAGGGAGCTACAACCCCCTACTTCTTTTCTTACAAGGACCACTTTTCATAAATTTTCAAACTGGATCCATAAGCATCAAATGATCATCAAGTATAAGTCAACTATAGTAACCAGATCAACAATAATAGGACCAAACCCAGAACACAACAATGATAAACAAATATTTTAAGAGAAGTAAGCACCCTGCTCAACTGCTCGCCTGCTTACGTAAGCACCCTGCTCAACTGCTTGCCTGCTTACAGTACTCACCCTGCTCAACTGCTTGCCTGCTTACAGTACGCACCCTACTCAACTGCTCGCCTGCTTACGTACGCACCATGCTCAACTGCTCGCCTTCTTACATACACATTCTGGTCAACAGGTAGCCTGCGTACCTCGCTCTGAGTCCATTGAACTGCCTGCGGTCATCCGTAGCTTAAACCCTTCTGTGCCTGCGTACGGGCGCACCTGCAACACTTCTGTACCTGCGTACCAGCGCACCTGAGACCCTTTTGTGCCTGCGTACGGGTGCACCTGCAACCCTTCTGTACCTGCGTACCTTCGGGCATAGATGATTTCAAGACTTCAGAAAGAACCCAGACAGTCAGATCTACAGATCTGAACATGCGCCGAAGAGATCTTAGTCTATCAATAGATTCGCCTTATTTAGATCTAGACCAGATCTTTCCCTCATAAGATATTCAACCAAAAACATACTAAAGCCAAATGATCTCCTTTGCTTTATATAGTAAAGCTCTTCCTTAAATCATGGATTAATACCACGGGATGACACCATAATAACACAAAACCGTCGGCTAAAAACCAAGAGTAAAACATAAGAAACCCCACGTGTGCTTTTCTTTTCCTTGAAATGTGTGCACGGGGGTAGGCACCTCCTGAACGGGATAACTGCGGGTGTGTACGCACTTTATGTAACACCGACCTGCGTGTACGCACCTTATGTAAGGTGTACCTACGTACCCTTATTTTCTTCAATATTTGATAGTATATATATATATATATAATCAAAGTATCCTCTACCACCAATTGCGGATTAAACCCCCGAACTATGAGGAAGTTAACTAGAGTGACTAGCAAGTTGGGACAAAAGAGGTTTTGTTCAATTACTTGCAGAGAAGAGGGATTTTGTAGAGAAGTTTGCATACTATTTGGAAAATGGGTCATAACTTGCTCATTTCTCAACCTCTCTTAGCTTAAGAATAGCCTAGACATGGGTTTTTGGGCAATCTCGACACAATGGAAGTGTTATTTTTTGAGATTGAAGATCATATATTTATTTATTGAGAATTTTAGCATATAATAAAAAATGCCATGATTGGAAGTTAGATCTGGAGACATAGCCGAGGAGGGGTAAACTCTACTATCAATTTGTTGGGTTTGATTCTTCATGTTTGTCCATTTGTAATTGCTAAAATTCTTCAAAATTTACTTAAGTGTGTGTACTTTTTCAATCATGATCCATTTCCTAAAAAACGTGAACTAGATTGAAAATTATTTCATGAAACATCCAATTTTTAATTTTATAATAGTTTGGTATCTGAGCATGGTTTCTGTGAAGGTTTGACAAAATTTGCAAGAATTTTGAATGCTTACAAGGTCTAAATTGAGAAGAGGAGAAGGATCACTTGAGGAACCTAACCCTTGGATCGGCTCAAGGAGGTTACAAAATCCACAAGTTATGGAACATGAAGAAGGAAAAGGACAAGATTTGATGTCTGAGGATGAGAGAACTTTTAGAAAAACTTTTTTTGATATGATTGAGACATTGAAAGTGTTGTACAATGAGAGAACAACACAATTGCAAGGAGAAAGTTCTAATCAACCAAAAGGTGATGGTGGTAATGGAAGTAAGGCTCCACTTCATCCTCCTCATTCACCTCCATATTCACATCCTTCCTCGCCTCCTTCACATCAACCAACTCCTCCTACATCTCCAAGAGGACCTGCTAACTCTCCTTTGATTAAGATTGATGTCATGTTTAAATTGTCAATGTATAATGGATAAGTAAATGCTGAAAAATTCAATACTTGGGTTGTCAAATTGAAGTCTATTGTAGGATTCAGAATATTGATGATGATGTTATAAATATTCAGCTTGGTTCTCTTTGCTTGCAAGTTGCAACCCTCATATGGTGGGAGGCTATAACTCAAGAAAATTTGAAGAAAAATGGTAAAATTATATCTTCTTGGAATTTTTTTACATCATCATTAGGAAGGAAATTTATCCATTAGCTTACATTCGAAAATAAATTATGGAATGTAAAATTTTTAGACAAGCTAAAGGTCAAAGTGTCCAAAGTTACACACAAGAATTTAGAAAAAGATCACTAATCTTGGGTGTTTATTTGACCTCACAAGATACTCTCCTTAAGTATATACGTGGATTACATATTTATTTGAGACATACTATACTTATGTTTAATCCCACCAATCTAGATGAAGTATGTGTTTAGGAAACTCATTTAGAATCAAGAGGCAAGAATGTTCCTCAAGAATCCAACAATAAACCCTTTAAATCTAGCGATAAAGGCAAAGTGGAAATTTAAAGGCAAAGGTAAGGATGCATGCTAATCTTAAGAAAGAGAAAGAGAAAATTACTCTATTTCATTAATTGGTTGCATAGAACTACTTCTTGCTATGTTATTGAAAATAAATGCTTCAGATTTCAAACACATTTATGGTGTATGAGTATATTGATTTGGCTTTAGGAATATTGTTAAATGTTTTATGTTATGCTCATTTACAGTCAGGTCAAGCTATCTTCCAGGGTTAATCAGGAATGGGTTATGAAAATGGAAATTTCATAAGGACAGACAATTTATATCCTTGAAATGATAGTTACATGTCAGTATAAAGTAGTAATGAATCTTGCATAACTCATGTCATAATGTTAGAACTATTTCACTATTATGGGCTGACTCATTATTCTTATGCAATTCCTTTGTTTGGATTTGTAGATTTTTGTAAGTAGATGTATGTTAACCATTTCATACAAATTTATTTTCATACATTGATTTGAACAAGAAATAGGCCTTGGAACTGTTTCCCTGACCTATTATCCTTATCTTATACCAATTTTAACTTTGTCTCTTATCCCTTTCACGTTACTTTGATCTTGATTGAGAGAAGGATTAATCCTTCTTTTGATTAATATAGGAGTAGGATTAATATTTGTTTTCTATACATTAGAATATAACCACATTTAATTTTAATTATCCCCTGCATAGGGGAATATATCCTGGTTCTCAGTGGCGATATTGTAATGTACCTCCTGAGCCTATCCTGAACAATTATCTGCTAGGCTCCATTTTCTTCGTTTACAGTTAATATTTAACAGTTGTCAACAATATCATTATATACACACAATTTTTCATAAAATTGTTCTCATATTCTTATCAATTGCATAATGTCAAAAGTGGTTTCACTATGTGTATTTTATTATGTTCATCGACAAAGCTTGTACATTAGATCAATTATTAAGCATACTTCACAATTGGAGAAAGGATTTAAATCTATCAACCTAACTCTTTGATTTTCCTATGAAGAATCTCTCATAACATTGAACCTATAAAATTCTTTGGTTAACCCACCCAACCATTAATTGATTTTTTATCGTAATTCTATTGTGACCATCTTTCCCATGCATCACTACCATAGTCTTAACGACATAGTAGAAGTGCTACTGACTCATCCTTTATTTCACATGCATATCTAGCTAGTCCAGTCTCTGTGGATGTAATCTTTATGACATGCATGGCATAGATGACCTAAATCATCGACTTACATAATTAGAGGCATTATCTCCTATAGTTCTACATGCACAAATATTTCCTTCCCATAAATATCTCAACGCAAATAAAGAGGATTTCATAGGAGTATTAATGAAACATTAACATAAATGCACCGCAGATATCATTATCCAAGTCCTATGGCATAGTTAGAGAAATAGTGGCATATATATTATGTGCAATAAGCCCACCATAGATTCCAATCATTCCATGATACAAGTGCATTGCATAGGAACCTTAGGCTAGATAGTTTCAAGCACTAGAACAAAACTATATATCTGAAGTATCTCACGCATGCATCAAGTTAACAAATAAGCCATATCCATTACTACATAAAATTCACATAATACATTCCTCCACTAATTTTAACTTGGACTACATTAATAATCCATAATTTCCACATGCATCCACATTAAATTATCTCATAAAGCCATTAACACAGATAATCTATGACAGTCACATGCAATTCCTTTCATCATTCCTATAGTGAGGAAACTCGTACAAATTATTTCATAAGCTATCTGAATTTTATAATAGAGAGGGTGAGAAACAAACATATAAAACATCACCTCAAATCAATTCAACTAGAATAGTAAAGAGAGGAAGAACATCATTTGCAGAGTGGAGCACCACCACCCAACAATGAATCACCTTTGATTTCCCCCGAGCCGAGGTTATTGCCATGGATCAACTGCCCCCAATTGATCTATTCAATGGGTATTTAATACACTCTTTTATGATATGTTTTCCATTAGTGGTGTCCCTCTTTTATGGATATTTTAATCCATTTTCCTAGGCCTTTCTTCGAAAAGCTCGCTTTTATCTCCAGCGAGGCTTTTACTCATAAAAAGTTGCCTTTACCTCCCACAAAGCTTTTATGTTTTTTCTTGATGGATATTTATCTCCAATCTATCAGATGGATATTTATCTCCAATCCATCTAGCTTCATCCAGAATCACATATAGAAGCTTTATCATGAAATATTTATGATATCCCATTCCTCAATGGGATTTAACAATAATATCATCTCTTGGTGTCTCACATTTCCAAGCAATTGATTTATTAATTATTTAAAAATTCAATTTCTTTTCATATTACACATCATATCTAGCTTTCCTCAGCTTAGGTTTGTAATAACTTGACCCACAAGGGAGGGGTGTTACATACTATTCCCTTAAATTATACACCATCCTTAGTGTATGACTGCATCCTCATTCACAGGTAGCTGTCTCTGAATTCACAACTTCTATGGCCTTTCCATCTGATGCAAATCTATCGATATATATATATATATATATATATATAATATATATATATATATATAATATATATATATATTTATTATATATGTATATATATGTATATATATGTATATATATATATATATATATATATATATATCTATATATGTATATATATATATAATATATATATATATATATATATGTATATATATATATATATATATATATATATAATATATATTATATATATATATATAGCAATTACAAGGAGTGCTCCTTGCACATCTCCTTCAATAACTACCTATCACATTGGTTTCAAACAATTTCGTAAAAAAATTAGATGGAGAAATTCAACTCTGTTTACCACAATTAATATCATAATTTGATACACAATACTACTAAGTAGCTACTGCTTATATTTCCCATTATTCTTTTTATTTGAAGAATGCATGTTCTCCTCCTGCATTTTTCAAAGCCTTTGTGTTCTTTCTGAACACTTTCTTCCTACAGTTTATCTACATACAATAAGTCAACTAGCATATTTTCCTAATAAATATGCATAAAATATCATAACAAGTTAGCTCACACATAACCATCACAATCATATGTATCCATCATCATCATACATGCATATAACTGAAAATATACCACTGTTACTTATCATTTAGACACTTCATACTTCCTTCTTTTGTACACACTCCACGTTAGTTGTTGTGCCACACAACCTCCAAGTGTGGTGATGCATGCCTGCACATATTTTATACTACACACACACCACTAAACATGTTATATTTATGCAATACATGTATTCATATTGGTATCATATATATTTCTTTTACATAGTACTATCTGTACTATTGGCACTTCATGCTAATGTTCATAGTATCTCCTGCATGACATATACTTCATTCACATGTTTCCAACCATGTTAGTATTATGCCAGAAATTCCTTCATGTATTTATAATACCTTTAGTTAGGTAGAACAATGCATGCTCAGTTTATAAGGAATTTCATGGACCTCTTCCATTGCTGCAACCCGTGAAAAAGTTTTATGTCATAGTATTCAAATGTTATCTTTAGCAATCATTTTCTTGGGTCATGTGGTTACAAAACAATATCAACATAATAGTATCATAAAATTAATCATGCATACTATACATTTACCATATCCATATCTTTTACTTTTTGGATTTATTCTGTGACATGTACAAGGTTTTGACAACAACAAAATAGACATTTCACTTAACCATCAAGTAGACTATTAACTATGATACTAAGTATCATAGTTATTTGAAGTCTAATAAACTTCTTGGCATGTCTATAACCAAGAACAATTTGTTTGACTCTTAAAAATTATTCCATAGTTCAACAAATCATGTCATATGATTTACTATAGCTCTTTTTGTACTTTTTCAACACCTTGCTGGTTATGATGAATTCAGTGTAGGTTTAGCCCTTATTATATAAATAGTATGCACTTGCATATATCTCCCATCTAGGAGTTATAAATGAACATTTTAATGCTTTAATTTATATACCCTTTAAGTTTATATGTGCTATGAGTATGATCTCAGTGTATTTACATGTCAACACATCTTCTTTAACATTAAATCACCCTTAAACAAGGATATCAGTTATCAATTTTATTAACATTAATTTTTGGTTTATGCAACAATAATTAGGCTACCGTGAATTGTTATAATAAATTATATCCCATCATGCTCAATTTGCAAGTATGCCTTACCTGGTTAATTAGAACTTGTTGATAATTATTAATGCATTATGTCTCTTTTAATATGTATACAGTATGTTTTATTACATCTATGCACCAACTTCACAATCTTATCCCATGGATTGATATTTACTTTATGCCTCCTGCATATCTAAGTTAAGATATTACCTTACTTAACTGGAATCACTCAGGTTCCAACCTATGCATTTTTATTTACTTATGCATAATGCCCTAATAAGGTTTTCCTTCCTCAAACAATCTGTAATTGGAACATTTTCTTACTAAAATGAGTCATCTATTGTCAAACCATATCCAAAATAATTTACATCATTACTTTCATGTGCATTGATCAACACAGCCACATCAAATTTGAAGAACAACTTAAGGTAAAAAGACTTGTCTTTCACATCCCCTATCCCTTCTTGCGATCTTTTAAGCATAACTTAATTTCCTTAAGTTATGTTCTTAACTGGAAAACATACAACTCATAATTTGATTTTGAATATGGATAGAATAAGGTGATGACTTAATTTACCTCCATGAGTTTGTATTTTAAACTTATACAATCTCTTATTATCATTATGAGTAAAATGATATGATGGTCATATCATTGGGTCCACCAATCACTATTACTTATTGAATTAATTAGTTTTTATCATGTTCCAATATAGTTTTCCCGGGATTCTCTCTTCCCCCTTGCAATTTAGCTATCCAAAAAATTGAGTTTTTTAACATAAGTGTAACAATTAATTTCTACTTGCTCATATATATGGATACTCATTCAAAATTCATTTAATGGTTTTTTTTAAAAGATATATAGTGTAATATTTAACCTCGATTGTATGTAACCACATATTTTTCCCACATGCATGGTAAATTTCCCTTTTTGGTTTTGTCATAGTTTAGTTTGAGAGAATTGTGATTCCTTCATGCATGAAGGCATGTCCATGTAGGTCATTGCATCCCCACAATGAGTCCTACATTCAAGTCATACATGTAATGTACATCTCAAGTAATTGTATTCTTTTTATAAATGTATTATTTGTTATCAAGATTTAATATGCATTAAAATGATGTCCATGCTTTTCAATTGATTAATTGCCCCGCTATTCTATGCATATTTTCCATATTTTCATATCTTAATTTTTGACAACTCATACCATAAATATAAATTTTAAGCTCCCCATCAATGAGGGGACATAATAAAAGTAACTTATTATCACTAATAAACATGTTATTTTCCCACTTTAGCACTGCTTCATGCATGAAACATACAAGAGTAACTCCTAGTATCCATGTACTAGATATTCTCCCCACATAGCATCATATCCTTATCAATATATCATCAAAGACAATTTTGTTGATGGGTCTATATGATAGCAACAACAAGTTAAAAAATATAATTCATTAAATCATGAAAAAAATTTAATAGCCATATATCCTGATTATCATCACACCAGTATTTCTATATTTATATTTCAGTCCTCCATAAACACCCATCTAACGAGCACAAGTCTCAGCCAATTAATTTGTTCGATCATAGTAATTTATACAAAAAAATGTCATTAGCAAGAGCCTCATTTCGAATATATAAAAGTAATATTTCATGCACAGTAAGCAAATTGTTCATCATAACCATCAGATTATGATGTCTAATTGGATTTTAATTGAGATTGACCCTTTTCTAGAGGTTTACCCGATATCCAACACAATTTTGAATCAGATTTCATTAACCATATGTGAGAAAAATGTAGAGCAACAAGCTCAAGATTTTGTATTACTGTTTATAGTTCTCGAGTTGAGTAGTCTCTAACTAATCGGTCTCATTTATAAATTTTGATATCTTGGAGAGCACAAAGTGAAAATTTCATCTTGCTATTTTGATTATTGTCTTTGGAGTGGATACATTTGTGGAGAAATGTCCAACTTTTTATTTTGAGAGTTTACTTATCCGACTTCATCCCAATAGAAGGTGAATTTTACCATGAAGGGTTCGATCTTTATTTACATCACCTAAAACAAAGGATACATCAAACATGATAATTTCTTATTTGTCGTGGTTCACATGTATCAATGTACTCAAATGGGCACACTACCAAATTCATGGACTTAATTTTACCCTCTAAAATTCTTAGTTGAATCCTACTATGAAGAATGATTTGGAGATTAGCAAAGCACACAAGATCGTTGTGGTAAATGATTCATATGAGTAGCTTCCATTGAAACCAAATGCTTTCCTATTAGTCAAAAAATTGGAAAAGGTACATAAAATAAAAAGTGCCTTATATATAATCATATCATCTATATTTTTTTTATATTGGCTTTAATCAAAGTAAAGCAGACTATTGAGTCTTGGCTAGTTCTGGTCAACCCAAGAGCAAAAATCAATCAAAAATGCATGATGCGATATGTCCACAAGGTACATATTAAACATGGAGTTATTACTTAGGGCATATATGTTGTGATTTTGCATTCACAAATGTCTGAGTAACAATCCTGACAATAAACTTTTGAAGACATAATTATATATCTGTCAACAAAAAGAAAAGGAACCCTTAAATACAAAACAAGAATAGCTCCCATTGCTTCTATAATGAAGTTACATTAATTAGTAAATCTAGTCCATTGTTGCATAAAGGTGTGTTGTGTTGTACAACAACCCCCCATTTCATAAAATTTTACCTTCAACCGTAATATGAAATGGGTCCCTTTTAGATTTATGAATAAAATTGGTATCAACTCATCATTCCTCAAAAGGTCTAAAAGAAACAATACACTATAAACCTTTTGAATAAACATAAATCAGTCTTATAGAATAAATACATAATTCTTTATTATTGCGATAAAGTGATCGCAAGATCGTATATCACAACAACAAAGGATGCATAACAAAAAGACCCATTGGTTTGCCCCGATCCGACAAGTGAATAACTATCAGATATCGGGAAAGGTAAGCGAGTGTGACAAAAGGCCCTTTCACTTTTCTCCGATGTGATATCGCTATCGGCGATCGGGGAATATAGCATACAGACATTAAAGGTGCCCTTTTAAAAACTCCCGATGCGAATAAGCTGTATTGCCATCCAGGATCGGGGATTTTGCAATGACACAAATGTTACTACTCAAGCATTTCTTTGATTTTGATTGCGATAAAGCTAAGCGCGACTTTCAAAAAAGAATGAAAAGGCTTGAGTATATTATGTTAGATTATTATTAAAAGCCTTTCTATTCCTGATAGCGATTCACTTGTGATTAACGACCAAAAAATCAAATCCAGGCTTAAATGAATTATTCGGCGAATAAACGATATGATGGGCATTTATGATTGACAAGATTAAGTGGCCAATTAATGGAGCATTTATGCCGAAATATCCTCAGAGATTGTATCCGCGGTAGTATTATTTTAATCCTTCATCATTCCTTGATTGATATAACTCTTTCATACTTGGCTCGCACCACCTATTCTCTATATTACGTTCATTTTATCTCCTGCGTAGAGCTCCTCTAAAGCAACAAATTTAGGCCAAATGGGGAAGAAATCCAAAATATTTGCAGCGACTTCAGCTCCCGCAGTGACAAGACAATCTACCGCTAATCCAGGACCAAGTAAAAAAGGATTGATTTCAGACACTACCTATCTTGGCCTCGGCAACACTAGCTGGCAAAGCATCTATAATCTAGTTGAAGCTGAAGAGCTTGAAAGAATATCAGTACAAGCTACAGCAAGTTCAATCCGAAATTCAGAGGCTACCCTAAAGCATTTAGCCGACTCCTACCTACACCAAATAGTGGCTCGAGAGAAAATTCTTCCGTATACAGATGTAATGAGGTGAGCAGTTGAGGAAATCCCTGTTACAAATAGAACATTCTGTACAATCGATGGGAGAGGATTCGGTTCGTTTCAACCTAATGATTTGAGACAAATGTATCATTTGCCTGAACCACAGAAGAAGTATAACAAAGCGTTTCTGGAGAAGTTCAGAGATGAAAATGAAACTGAATCAACACCTATTCGGGAATGGAGACAGAACCCCGCAAGACACAAGCAAGAATCCTCGGGTAAGTACTCTCTCAATTCATTATGTTCTCCTTATTGTTACGCTCGGGCGATGATGTGTAGGATTTGGGGATTACATGATTCCTCAAAATTCTCAATAGAGATGGTTCCTTTAATGGAAACAGCAGTCAATAGCGAGATAATGGATTGGGGAAATATATTATCTCATAAGTTAGCCACTGCTATTCTTGAGTTTAGAAATAAAACTTGCATTACCAATAGGTCTATTCCTCCATTTTATTATAGTGCCTACATTTTAGATACTCTTTGTTTCAACTCTGAATTTCCTGTGCTGAGGTGGAGATGGACTCCACAAGACCCCATGCCGATTCACGTTTATCACCAGAAGTTGTGGAAAGCCCATTATAAAGACCACCTGTATCAAGTTTGTAATGGTTTTATGTTGCCCATTTACTATACCATTTTTGACAAGCCTGCTCCAAAGATTTCCTCACAAGCAGAGATTGATCTAATCGCTCTAGGAAACTGGTTCAGAGAGGATAAATTCTCATACATAAGAGATTTGAGCAGCCTTGCCAGGCCTCATGTGCTTCCCTTGTACATACCCGACAAGCTATTGGTTAGAGAAATAGCCTATCAAATTACGTCCGCAGGAGCAACCAAGACTTTGAGGAATTCAAAGAAGCAAGTTTGGCCTCCTTTTCCTCTAAGGTGTGGTGTTTACACTCTGCATGACTATAAGCATGCAGAGAAGGAAACAAAAAAGATAAATATGCTGAATCTCGCCACCATTCCTAATAGGCGATTTGACCCAAGGAAAATCGTCTATAATGTACTTGAACAGGCAAAAATCACAAAGTTTGAACATAAAGAAGATGATTTTGACGACTTATTTTCTTCGGTGGAGTCATTATTTCAGATCCAAACACTAACTAAAATGAGATATAACGACGAAGGGTTAGTGGAATTCAACCAACTCAGAGAGCAGAGGTTGCAAACTCTGCCTCTGGATTTACTAGCTACTGCCCCGACGACACAATCAAGTGAGCCTGAACAGCCACTCATCAACGAACCTCCTGCTACGTCAAAAATTCTTGAGGAAGTCCAGAGGAAAGAACAGGAGGAATCTCGAAGGAAAGAGTAGGAGAAAATATAGGAGGAAGAATAGAAAAAGGAGTAGGATAAGAGCAACGAGGATGTGAATGTGGATACCCAGATTGATCCGAAATTGCTCCAGGAATGGTAGCAATTTAACTCCATCATAAGCAATCTGGAAAGTTCAAAAGGTGCTGATACACCCAAAGCAACAAACACACAGGATACAACATAAAAAAAGGTTCCAAGTGAAGGAACCAGCGGCCTACCCCCTAGTACAGACTTAGAAATAATTCCAAAAGATGCCTCAGATCAAATCATTTTGCAGGTGGAGGATATACCTCCATTATATGTCTTTTAGAGCCCAAAACAAAGGGCCGTAGTAAAGCAACAGCGGAAAAGGAGAAGGCTTGATCAACCTTCCATGTTCCCAGAACAAACGAAGATAGCCAACGTAGTTTGGAAAGAGGAGTTTGATCCTTCCAATGACCTAACGAAGCTTTCCCAGTATGCCGGAGCCTATTCGGCGGCCACCACGGACAAGGCATCGGAAGTGAGTAAGTTACTAAAAGAAAAATACCAGGTAATTATTTTGTTGCAAACACAGCTGTCGAAGGCACAACAGAAAGTTGAACAATTAGAACATCAATTGTCAACACAGCAACAATTAAATAATCAACTGAATAAGCAGCTACTTGAAGAAAAACAGAGAGTAGATTCAAGCATGATTCAAAAGCAGAAAAAATTATTAGAAGAATTGGAAAAATTGAAGACGATGAATGAACTAATGGCGAAAACAAAAGATGAGAAAATTTCTCAACTATCACTTCAAATAGAGAAGTTCAAGAGTCTTCCACAACCTGCTGATTTCATAACAGAAGCATTGCAGATTAATAAAGCATTGGTGACACAAATAAGACTATTGTGTCATAATATTTCTCATGCTGAGCCCCTTTGTGATATAACAGCATCAATAATTGATAAATCAGTTGATTCTAGATAGGATTTAGAGCAGGCCGATGAGACCTTAATAGATTTTCTTACTTGGCAAGACACCAGTGAGGGACAGGCAGCAAATTTGCCCAAAATCCTAGAATCACATAAGGAAATCTTATTCTTGGAATGGCAGTCCCAGTTGATGAAGGCAGAGAGAGAAGTTTCTAGATGCAAATTATCCAGAAGTAACTTGATTGAATTAATCAATAACAATATCTATTTATCTAATATGATTTCACAATGTACACCAGGTAAATTGCTATCGACTAAAACATTGGAATAATCATGTAATCAGGAGCTGGAAAAGAATGGAAGGTTAATTGCAGGTATTCAAAGTTTAACTTGGGATACCTATTGGTTGTTCCTAGTAAAACCATACAGCCAGAGAGCCACCCTCAAGTGTCTAACAAATGAAATCGGTTGTATCATTTCCGATATACACGATGCCACATACTCGGCTCAGCTCCATTCTCGTCTCAGCCGCCCCCCAGAAGTGGAACCGATGCTAGCGATATGCCAACTTAGATCAAAGGGAAAACAGCCAGAATGATGAATCATGCTGCTGACTACCAACAAACTTGCTGTGGAGAAGATATCCAAGATCCAGTTGTACCAATTAAATAGCATTTTATTTTTGTAGTTAGTTAGTTTAATTAAGTATTTATAGACCCTTTCATGCATTTAGAAAGGGTCCTCAGTTTTTGTATAAGACTCAAACATGGAAGTTACACTACTGTACTTTCGGTATATTTTTTATAAAGACTGGGCCAATTATTCCAATTTTTGACAACGAAGCTTTTATGTGGATGTGCACTATTGCCTTTATATGAAAGTATCTCTGAGTTGAAAGAAGGATTTTGAATTGCAATTAATATTGGGAATGATTTGCAGCACATATGGAACTACTATCTATGATCTGAATTCATTCTTTTTATGTGAATTGTCATTTGATTACTCTTGCTATTATTGAATATATGTATGTGTTTCAACAACATTCTTTATATTTTTCACTATTGGATGTTTAAAGGATGTTTTTCTTTTAGTCATACATGTATCAGTAATATATAAAAGATAAGTGTAACGATGTTGTATTAATTACTTTGTTAAACTATTTGAACAAAGCAATTATTATATGAATGAATGTCTTTGTTTATCAAATAGAGTCATCTATATGCTTATTTGTAAACAGAGATTATCAAACGTTGCACTTAAGAATAGAAATTTCCCGGGATAGAATAGTTATTTGTATTTTCGATTTTCAGATTAAGTCATTCATCCATTACAACTTATTAGAAAACCAATCACTCATCCATCCCCTTTTTATTCATCATTGGGAAACTGATCACATTATCTCCAGTCGGAGCCACCATACCAAACGGAAAAGGAGCTGCATTAAGGTCCGGACCGGATGGTTTTCCCCAATGTTGTTGCAACGATTTTCGAGGCATCAACATTTTTGGCGCTAGAAGGAGGGCATGAAATATGAAAGGCGAGTAAATCAAAATCTATAGACCATTCTGAGAGTAAATCTCCCTCCACCTCACCTCAGACCTCCCGTTTGCATTCTGAAACACCAGTATCCAAACGAGAAGAAGAGGAATCAAATACCACTGCTCAATCCTATCATACTTCAGAACGATTAAGTCCTCAGTCTCCTGAAGTTTAGTCTCTCATCCAGAAACTTCAAGGCTTTTCCATATCACCTCAGAAATCTGAAGTATCTCAAGGCAGTGAGACTTTGCAATTCAATCTACCTCACCCTCTCACCAGACTTCAAAGCGGAAAACTCAGTATTGAACCTACTGAGTTTCCTTTACCGAAAAGGAAAATGGCTAAAAAGAACACTGAAGGATTTGATAGTGAGACCTTTTCTTCATCATCCTCCATCTCATCTTCTCCAGTGTGAAGTCAAACATCCACTCCCCAATTACATTTTGTTGTTCAGCAGGGATCACCAACTTCAACATCACAACCTATTCAATATTCAATACCAACTCCTCCCCAAACACCTAGAACTTCATCGGAAATTGTTGTTACTTCTAAGATGGCTCGGAATCCATGGAATAGTCATGGTGCGGTCACTATGCCTGCACGATTACATCCATTACCTGATTATCCTGAGAAATGGTTACCAAAATTTAATCCAGATGCTGGAACATTAGCCGATGAAAATATTAACAATTTTATGTTATCAATTAATCTAAAAGGAGTGACAAAAGAAGATGTTGTCGTTGGGATTTTCCCCTACACTTTACAAGGATCAGCTGGGTCTTGGTATTTTTCCTTACCCTCTGGATCCATTACCAGCTGGAACATCTTTCAGGAGCAGTTTCTCACTAAGTATGGTGATTATAGATCTTTAGCGACACTAATTAATGATCTTTCAAATCTAAGGATTGAAACTAGAGAACCTATCAAGGAGTTTAACTCCCGATTCAATAAACTCTTGAATAAAATCCCGATCGATTCCAAGCCAAGTGGGTAAATCAGAAGCAAGTGGTATATAACAGCCCTGCCTTCAAATATAGCAATTTTTGTAGATAGGGCTGCAAAACCAACTTTAGCCAAAAACATGAAAGAAGCACTTGCTGTAGAGAAACGCATTATTTCTTTAGAAAAGAAAGATTCTCTTGAAGATAGGAAATCCAAAAAAGTTTCTTTTAAAGAGGATTCAAAGAAGAAAACCCCTAAAGATCCATATGATATGGAGGGTCTACAAAAGGTCCTCAAAACAATGTCAAATGAAATGGTTGAAATAAAAAAACAAGTAGCAGAAACTTCAACAAAGAAACCATTTAGGAATTTTAAGAACCGATGCAATGAGTGCTAAGTGAACTATTCAAAAATGATGAGAAATTAGTCAGTTACGACTACCTCTCATGGAAATGGTCATACGTTTGAATGACTTACTTAACGCAATTGAATCCCAAAATGATATATAATATAATGCACTGCGTAATCCCCCATACTTAAATTTTAAGAAACTTGAGTCAAAACCACCAAATGTTATATCTAATGCAGACTCAGATCCTGAAGAGGAAGAAGAAGATGAAACAATTTCACCATCCGATGAACCCGAAGAAGAAGAGGTTGTCGAATGCCATGGAATGTGGGACTTCATATTACCTAACTCCGACACAGAAAATGAACAAGATGCTTTCCCTGTGACTACCAGGAGTAAAGGTACCCCTGAACCTGTTCAGGCAATTTCAAAGAAAAGGAGTGCAGGTACTACTACTACAAAGGAAAAGGTACCCACAAAGAAGTCGGCTGCAACATTACCTCAAAATCAACCATCATCCTCAGATATACCTTCAACATCTAAAACGTTGGTAGCATCAGATTCAATGGATTACAATATTATTGATGATATGAAGAAGACAAAGGCAAACATTACCATGTTTGAACTTAGCAAACTAGAACATCAACAGAAATTGCTTCTTAAGGAACTAAATGCAGTACCTTATTTGCCTCTTCCTAGTGCTAAAGTTGCAAATGATTCAGGTCAACCACCTTCTAGTAGAATTGAAGCTACTGATATGATTTTAATCGGAGACAAATAAAATTCCCATACTCCCTCTTTTCCTCTTAACATATCAGATCTATAATCGAAACCTACACAACTGTTTGATTGACTCAGGGGCATCCTCTAATATAATGCCAACTTCAGTTTGTTCCAAACTGAACATTGAACCCCAAAAATCTGCAATTCATAATGTGCAGTTGGATAGAACCAACGTCTAGGTTTTAGGGGAAATCAACTCTGTAACTATCAGGTTATTATTTGATCCACGAATGGTTCAGAGAATTGATATCTTAATTGTCAATATACCTGAATTTTATGGTTTAATATTGAGTAGGGATTGGTCTGAGAAACTCCATGGTTATATTTCAACCGATTGGTCCCATATGCGACTACCCTATAAAGGAAATCCAAATCAAATCAAAATCGATCGGGAGAAACATATGACCCATACTGTCACTGAATTTGAACAGGAGAATCAACCAATAGCATTTAATAATAATATTTTGGGGAATTACTCTTCCAAATCATTCTTTGGCAATTATACTGCCCAACCATGTCCTTTCTCAGTGAATAATTTCACATCCCAAATCGAAATTTTTTCACAAACTGATAGATCAAGATGTGTTAGTATTGCTAAGAACACTGTAAATAAAATTGTTGATAATTCTTTATTTTGGTCACTATACTTTGATGTGTCTAAATCCAGTGAAGGTTCAGGAGCAGGGTGTATTTTAGTTAGCCCTGAGGGAGAAAAAACTATGTTGTCATGTAGGTTGGAATTCGAATGCACAAATAATACAGTTGAGTATGAGGCCTTAGTTCAAGGATTATATAAAGCTATTGGTCTTAAAGTTCAATATTTGAAAGTGTTTGGTGATTTAGATATTTTCATAAAACAAGTTAGAAATACAATTCACTGTCTTTCTAGTCACCTCAAGCACTATTAGTTTTTGGTCTAGGAACTTATATCTCAATTTTTAGCATTCAATATTTCTCCTATCCCGAGATCCTAGAATGCAGCAGCTGACTTGCTAGCCAATGTTGCTTCTAAACTCCTACCTTCCGAGGATTATAGCCCAGACAAATTTTCAGTAGAGTTAATTTTTAGACCATCAATTCCTGACAATATCACCAATTGGCGAGTGTTCAATCACGATGAAGAAATTTTAAATTTCTTTACTTCTGACAAGTCCTACGATCATCAAATCATTGATGAAAGCGATCATGACCTCCAAATGAAGGAAAAGTAGGAACACAACTCAATATCAAAACCTGTGTTTAAACTAGAGGATCTCTATGATATTAAAGATAGGTTTAAACAGGTAACCAATTCAAAGCTCCAAAGTTCCACTTTAATATTTGAGTTGATAAACCTAAGTACTGACGAAAACCCTCAAAACATCAATTTGGGATTAGGACCTTTTGTGGAAGAAAGAAAAACATTCATTAGGTTATTAAGAAAAAATAAACATGTCTTCGCTTGGAAATATGATGATTGAAAAACATACAATACATCAATCATTCAGCATACCATTCCAATGCTTTCAGAACAAAAGCCAGTCCAACAAAAGTTGAGGAAAATTCATCCTAACTTAGAGAGTCAAATAAAATCCGAAATCAATAAACTATTGAAATCTAAGATCATTTTTCTTGTCCGGCATTCAAATTGGGTCTCCAATATGGTGCTTATTAGAAAGAAAAATGGCGACATCAGGATTTGCATAGATTTCAGAAATCTTAATAAAGCAAGCCAAAAAGATAATTTCCCATTACCTACCATGGAGCAGATGCTCTATTCAATAGTAGGTTCTGAGTTAATGTCCTTTTTAGATAGTTTTTCAAGATATAACCAAACTTTGGTCCATCCTGATGACAGACTCAAAACTACCTTGAGAAAAAAATGGGCAACTTATGCTTACCAAAAAATGCCTTTTGGACTTATCAACGCAGGAGCTACAGTGCAAAGAGCAATGGATATAGCCTTCAAAGGATTGATCAATAAAACAGTAGTTGTCTATTTAGATGATATTACTGTATTCTCCAAGAAAATATCTAATCATTTACATGATTTAAATCGAATCTTTAAACACTGCAGAAGGTATGGTATTTCACTCAATCCCAAAAAATCCTTCTTTTCTCTTAATCAAGGAAATCTCTTGGGCTTCATTGTTTCCAAAGATGGTATTTATATTGATCCGGATAGAATTAAAGGGATTTCTGAAATTCCATTCCCTCATAACAAAAAATCCATGCAGTCATTTTTAGGTCAAATTAACTTTGTTAAAAGATTTGTTCCTGATTTTTCCCAGATTATTTTACCATTGCAAACAATGGTTAAGAAAAATTCGGTGTTTAGGTGGGGATCTGCAGAAAAAGAAGCATTTGACTCTATCAAACAATCAATAATCAATGCCCCTGCTTTAAACACTCCTAATTTTTCAAATCATTTCATACTATATACTCTCGCGTCCACTTCATCTTATGCAGAAATACTCACTTAGATTAATGATCACAACTTGGAAGCACCAATTTCATTTTATAGTTCGAATCTTCAAGGTGCTGAAATTAATTATTCAGAAGTTGAAAAACAAGCCTTTGCTATGTACAAAGCTATCAAACACTACAGACCCTTCCTTTTAAAATCCCATACAAAAGTTATAGTTCCTTTTTCAACAGTAATACAATTACTAATCCAAAGGGAATTAGGAGAAAAAAGGGCGAATTGGGTCACAACATTACAATAATATGGCTTGGAAATTAAGCCAGTAAATATTTTTAGAGGCCAAGGTTTTTGCAGGTTATTTGTAGGAGCATGCAACATTCAAGAATCAGAAGATACATAACACACTGAAGAAATCAATCAGATAAGTATCACTGATCCTGAATCACTATATGTAGACATGATCTTCTATTTAAAAAATGGATATTCACCTCCTAATCTTTCCTATAAAAACAAACGTGCCATTATATTAAAAGAAAAAAAAATTCATAATTGCAGATGATGTACTTTTTAGGCGAAATTATGATTCTATTTTATTAATATGCCTAGAAAAACTTGAAGCGCAAAAAGTTTTGCAGGAGCTACATGACGGACCAACAGGAGGACATTTTGGAGCTAATACAACAGCCCAAAAAATCATTCATGTTGGATCTTATTGGCCCACCCTATTCAAAGATACTCACGAATACGTAAGGAAATGTCGAAGTTGTCAAATCTCCAGTGGAAGACAAAGAAAACCAACTTTCCCTTCGCAACCAGTCAACATTGATCAACCTTTCGAGCAATGGGGATTGGATATCATTGGGGAAATAACTCCACAGTCATCCAAAAACAAAAGAATATATCACTTACTTTTCTACATGATTACTTTACTAAGTGGGTTGAAGCAATTCCTTTAAAGACAACAAACTCTGAAGTAATTATATAGAGTTTATAGATCAAATTCATCATTACAAGGTTTGGGTTGTCCCAACACTCTTGTTTTTGATAATGCATCTTATTTCTCTGGAAATTCTATGTTTGAGTTCGCTATTAAAAGAGGATTTAAATTGAAATATTCTGCAAATTACTATCCCCAAGGTAATCGTTTAGTAGAATCTACCAATAAAAATCTAGTCAAAATTATTAAGCGAACTATTGAATAGAATCATAAAAACGGGCATAAATCTTTGATATTTGCACTATGGGCTGATAGAATAACACAGAAGGCTTCCATAGGTACTTCTCCATTTAATCTTGTATATGGGAAAGAAGCAGTTCTACCAACCAATCTATTGCTTCCTTCTCTAGCCCTAGTATAGTTTATTGAAGAAAGCCCCCCATCTTCTATTCAACTAAGACATGATCAAATCTTAAAATTAGAAGAAGAAAGAGAAAAGGCAAAAATCATTCATGCAAAACATCAGCAAATTATCAAGTCATCTTTTCATTCAACTTCATCGAGTTCAAAACAATTACAGGTTGGTAATCTAGTTCTGAAATGGGACAAAGCCCATGGAGATAAAGGAAAACACACTAAGTTCCAGAAAATGTGGCTTGGACCATTTCAAATCAACGAAAAGATCGGCCATTCTACTTTCATATTGCAAGATCTATCAGGTAAGAGGGATTCTCTTCCTATTAATGGCCTTATCTTGAAAAAATTCTTCAATTGAGGAGGCAACCCCTTCTCCTTTTGTAAATATTCAATTTTCAGCAGAATTTGTGTTCATAGTTTTTAGGATTATTAGGAAATAAATTTGTAAGATATCTCCCATTGGCCTTTGCTATAATGAAAATTTTGCTCAAAAGAGGTAGTTTTGATATTTATTTTTAAAATAGAAACCTTAAACAAAAGGAAAATTTCTAGGATATTACGTATATTTAGATTCTGAAACCCCATTTCATTTTTGTGAAATATTCTCGAGATTTAGAAGTACTTTAAATCATTTTAATGTTTTCAAATAGCCACAAAACGGTTATCAATATCAAAACAGAAACTAATTCAATCTTAGCATCTTCAACTCTTACCCTGTCATCCATGCTCTCTTAAGGAGAAAATTGTCCATCCCATTCATTAAAGTTTATGATTACTCAGAGTGTAATTCTAAAATATATTTGATATAAAAGATAAGGGGTTTTATTACAAGCCTGCTTACCATGATCATTAGGAAATAGTTTAGCTAACATTACCAATACTGTATACCAAAACAGGGTAATGGCTTATAATCATAAGACAAGCGGTCTCATCACAAGCTAGCTTGTTCAGTTAGATTACAACCAGTGAATGGCATTGTCAAATAGCTGGTCACCAAACCAGGACAATGACTTTTTATCTTACAAAAATAATAAAAAAGAAAAGGAAATACAAAATATGAAAGCATATTTTTGGATTCATTCTTTTAGTTATACTCTGAAATGGATGGGATAATGGACAATCAAATGGTTAAAAGGTATCCTTGTTGAGACTATGAACGTTCGCTGGCAGCAGAGGCTCTACCTATGACAAAGGAGTCATTAAAAAGCTAAGTTGGAAAGGTTATTTGTTTTATCATTATCAACCAATAAAGGAAAATTTAAAACTTAGAATGTATTTAATTTTAACAAGAGAAGGAATTAGCAAAAATAGCTCTTATTAGATTCAGAATATATGTATACCTAGTTATATTAGAATTTTCCTCTTTGATAAGATTTATATATAAAGAAAGTCTAAGTATTTCAAGGCTATCATTTTTTCCAAGGCTATCATCGAAACTTGAGCTAGTGACATCGATATAAACACATCAATTCCCTTATCACAGGAATTTGTTGCTACAAAAGAATCGGTGCAATTGTGAGATTCCAATGGTGGATCATTTTTATGAATTATGAGCCATGATGTCTCATATTTATCTCGCTTCAAAACAATATTTTTCAACGCATAATACAATTAGCAGAAAATATCTCTCCTTAGCCTCTTAAACTCCTACAACAATCATACTGACTCTCATAGCTAGAGAACAAGATAGTTCGTCCAAAGGTCTAGTTGGATTACTTATTTATGCGCAACCTCAATGCATAGGAAGGTAAAACACTTGGTTGAATGTGAGGATAAGCATTATCATTTATTTCTCTCTTATCTTTTCATGATTTTGTTTGTTGCAGGGATAAGATAACGATGTACAAATAAATTAATCTTAATAAGAGCGATGATGAGGATAATAATCATCTCAACCTAACACCTTCAACCCAATGGATAGGTACTTTCAGTCAACAAAGGAAAGAATGAGCTACATCTTTTCTGTGATCCCTCATGGAAACAATATCCTTTGCCTTTGTTGCGAACTCTCACCTCCAAGCTTGTGATAAGGCACCCAAAAGGCAGTGTTTTAAAAAGAAGAAACAACAACAGTATGGATTTCTTGTTTTTGCTTACACACTATCTATTAAACACAGTCTACAACGAACATGATCGGCGTACAACCAATCCCACAAACGAACACTAAATTTTTAATAGTGCATGAGGAATAAAAGATTTCACCGACGAGGATGTCCAATGCATCCAACGCTAGACCATAAGAAAGGAGTTCAATTGGGGGAATCACACATATATGTGATTGAATTGATCCAATTCGCCAGACTGTTTTGTCAACACCAAATTCGAGCCATCATGTGTAGAGCCTCATCTGTCTCTCCATTTACGATTGTGATAGCATATTTCCGTGCAAATACGCTTACCTCCTCTCCTCTTCTGTAGAGGAGATTCTCCACAAGACTCTCATCATTGTCTTCCTCCTATCTTGATGGAAACCATGTTCCTTCCTTCTTGGCCTTGTTTGGATAAATGAGATTTTGATTTGAGCGATCAAAGCAAGATTTCCATGAATGGAAAGTACCAGAATTTGTCGAAGGTTCACCATTTTAAATTTTTGTATCCTATGGAGCTCCTTGAAAGAGTTTGTCACCATGTCTATGTCTATGACAAACGGCCTCCTCACCTATCATCCTTCCCTTCTCTTCTTTGTGGAGTGCCCAATGCTTAGCTTGTAATTACAACTCCACGATGGTTGTTGCATTCTGGATGATCTCCCTAAGAAAATGAACATTCCTGCTATATATACTTAGCAGTGAGACATCTAATCACTGGATGCGAACCTTCTGCGAGCAGATTATCAGTAGAAGTCTTACCATACCTGCTTTTGAAGCGATACAAAGCAACCCACTAACAGCCAACATCTATTGAACAATGGGTGAATCCATAGAGTTTAATCTCAGAGGCAGATTCACATTTGTACACCTCTGTAGTGTATAATCTTATTTTAACTACAAGGTCAATGCATATACTACTATACCAGAAGTATCAACCTTAAATTTATGCATTGGGAGATGTATCGAGGTAAGGGTTGACATAAGTATTCTGCGACTACCTTTCACAGTGACTTAATACGAAATTTTGACACCATACAGTCTTTCAAAAAGACCTCATTTGATCTAAGACCTCATTGGAGTAGTGTCTTTCCTTTAAAAATCCTCTCACCATGACATAAAACCAATCCACTGATTTTTAAATGCTTTAACATAATAACATGTATGGCTAGTGACAGTTATTGACTCTTCAATAAATCATGTTAATATTTGAATTCATCTTGAATTGTAACCTCCTAATTTGGTGACAAGAAATCAATATAATATTTACGCTTCAAAATTTAACTTCACCCTTTATAAATTTAGGGTGATTTTTCTTATAGGAATTTTATAATCAAAACCCATCAACGAAACACTACGAAGGTGGATGAGTCCATAGGCCTCAATACTTGAACCTATGATTTGATACCAATTGTAACATACCTCCATAGCCTATCCTGAACAATTAGCTGCTAGACTCCATTTCTTTGTTTATATTTAAGACTTAACCATTTTCAATAGTATCGTTATATAAAAATTGTTGTTAATACAACTTTTATCGTATTCTTATCAATTGCATAACATCAAAATTTGTTTCATTACATGGATTTTTTTTATGATAATCGACAAAATTTTCTTGTTAGATAAGTTATGAAGCATACTTCACAATTCGAAAATGGATTTAATGTTATCATCCCAACTTTTTGATTTTTCCACGAACAATTTCTCATGGCATGAAACCTATAAAGTTTTCAGGTTAACCCACCCAACCATTAATGTAGGTCTTATCTTAAGTCTATTATGGCCAGCTTGGCCATGCATCAATATCATAGTCTTTGTGTGTAGTTTTCTTCCAGAGTTCTCAAAGTGCTACTAACTCATCCTTTATTTCACATGCATATCTAGTTAGTCTAGTCTCCATGGATGTAATCCTTGTGACATGCATGGCACATATGACCTGAATCATCGACTTACATAGTTAGATGCATTATCTCCTACGGTTCCACAAGCAAAAATATCTCCTGCCCATAACTATCTCAATGTGAATAAAGAGGACTTCGTAGGAGTATTAATGAAACATTAACATAAATGCGCCATAGATATCATCATCCAAGTCCTATGGTGTAGTTAGAGAAACGCTGACATATATTTTATGTGCAGCAAGCCCACCATAGATGCCAATCATTCCATAATACAAATTCACAGCACAAGATCATTAGGCTAGATAGTTTCAAGTGCTAGAACAAAACTACATATCTAAAGTATCTCATGCATCAAGTTAACACATAAGCCGAAGTGGGAAGCATATCCATTACTACATCAAATTCACATAATATATTCCTTTACTAATTTTAACTTGTACTACATTAATAATCCATAATTTCCACATGCATCCACATAAAATTATCCCGTAAATCCATTAACACAAATAATATATAACAATCGTATGCAATTCCTTTCATCATTCCTATAGTGATGAAACTCATGCAATTTCTTTCATAAGCTAGCTGAATTTGATAATAGAGAGGGTGAGAAACCAACATATTGAACATCATCACAAATAAATCCAACTAGAATAGTAAAGAGAGGAAGAACATCACTTGGAGAGCAGATCACCACCACCCAACCATGAATCACCTCTGATTCCCCCCATGCCAAGATTCTTGCAATGGATCAACTACCTCCAATTGATCTTTACAATGGCTATTTAATACCCTCTTTCATGACATGGTTTCCATTAGCGGCGCCCCGATTTTATGCATATTTTTTATCCATTTTCCTAGGCCTTTATTGGAAAAGCTCACCTTTATCTCCCGCGAGGCTTTTCCTCATAAAATCTTTCCTTTATCTCCCACAAAGATTTTATGTTTTTTTCTTGATGGATATTTATGTCCAATCCATCGAGCTTATCTAGAATCACATCAAGAATCTTTATCACAGAAGATTTATCCTATCCCAATCCTCAATGGGATTTGGCAAGAATCTTATCTCTTTGTGTCTCGCTTTTCCAAGTGATCGATTTATTAATTATTTAATAATGCAATTTCTTTTCATATTACACATCATACCTAGCTTTCCTCGACTTAGGTTTGCAATAATTTGATGCACAAGGGAGGGGTGTTACAAATATTGAGCCCTTATATCAATCAAACTTCTCATTGATCCCAATCTTTATTCGAATCACTAAAAATTTAATCATAAGGTATTTTTCCATCTTTTATATTAATTAACACATATTTAACATTTTCTATTTGGTAATGTTAATTTGTAGGATTAATTTTAATATTTAATTAGTGTTA
>APFE030982254.1:167381-178697 GCA_000404065.3 Pinus taeda
CAATACAAAAATCAAAACCCTAAGGCTAAAATTTCAATGAATTTCACTAAAACTTTCGACACTAATGGGACAAGTTCAGGTGAAGATTTTTGACAGACAACCAGTGGATCTGGGCAGTAAAGACCAAGGAAAACAAAATCTAAAGGGAAAAAAGGGATAAAATTGAAAATTTCTCAATTTTAACAGGGTACGCAGGCAACCTGTTTAACCAAGTGCGTCCACGCTCTGTGTACAAAGATACAGTGCGTACAGGTACGCACTATGTCTAACTAAGAGGGTGCGTACTACTGCAAAATGAAGAAAAACTAAATTCTAACTCGACTCTAAGCTAACCCACCCAAAAACACAGTCAAGCAATCAAAAAACAAAAGAGAAAAGACTCTTTTCAGATCAAAGTAATACTCAAAGGAAAAATCAATCACATCAATGGATTCCCCAGTGGAGTTGCCAAGTCGTCATGCGGAAAGAGTTATTTTTGCTGGCAAAACTAACCTCCCTAGGAGTCTAAGAATCTCTAGTGACAAACAAGACAATTAAGAGCAATCCTTCTCTAACATGCATTATTCTATGAGAAACCAAGTGTTTTTCGATCCTACCTCAAGTCCAACGCTTGTTGTAGCAGTCTAGCTTCGTCGAGATGAGCTCCTCATTCACTTCGAAACCTGCATACACTAACAATCAAACGATTACATAACACCTGAATATCTCATAAAAATAAACATATTCATCATATAGACCAAGGAGTATATGAAACAATTCATTAACAACAAATCATTGAGAAGAATGGACTTATTTGTATTAAAGGAAACAAAAAAGAACCATTACAACCTGAGCCTTGGTGTTGTGCAAGTTCCTCCCAGGGTCCAGCAAGAGTTTTCCTCTACTTTGACAAGCTCACCCACTTCCAAATGAAACAAGAAAGGATGGTAATCTCTCCTCACAAGCTTACAATGGAAGTCCTAATTCCAGCAGCATCTACCCTTTGGAATGTTCAGCTTTCAACCTCCCCTCCCTTGGCCCAATGCCTGTATTTATAGTGTTCTAGAGGAAGTTATTCAGTTCCAACATCAATGGGATACTCCCTCTTTTGGATGGGGTAGCTCCTCTCTTGATGGGATAAGTTCCTCTATCATAGGGATGCATGAACCATCTGGAGGCGCTCAATACACGTCAAACACTCTTCTAGAAGGCTCTAGAAGTGACCACAAGTAACTTTTTAAAGATGAAACTCGCGCCTTTTGACCTTTACAGGGGTACGCACCCATCCTTTGGCTTACAGAGCGTACAAGTACACAGGTACAATGAGTTTCGGATGCGTACACGCAGGCAAGGTAGAGAGAACCTGCGTACCCAAAGATAAACATGTTTTTAGTGACTTTTTCTCTTTTTTGAAGCTTGACATGAAGAGCAGAGGTCTTAGACTTCACAAAGAGGATAATATGACTATTGATGGAGCCATATTAACTGCAGATAGTCATGGTGACAAATTTCAGTGTAACAGGTAAAATTCATGTGTCTAAGTTATCACTATTTGAAGAAAACATCTTTTTTTATTTTTGAATAAGTTGTCAGTATTATCATGCATGTGCTTTTAACTAGCTTTTGACTGTGCAGAGGTGGATTGGTGAGAGGAAATGCTTGCAAAAGGCTGGGAAGGTTCAAAGAGGGTCTAAGGAGTCCCTAACACCCTTCCTGAGAGTTTCACAAAGTTTTGCTATCAAGAAACCTCATTTGTGAGCTTCTACAGGAAGTCTGCAGGGGTTCTACAGGATGTTCAGGAATTTCTACAGGATGTTCAGAAATTTCTACAGGATGTTTAAAAAATGGATTTTAGAGGATGGGTGAGTGAGGGAAGATGCATGAATGGATATGGAGGTAGGATAGGGGTCTGAAGTGACCCAAGGACTGGTGGATGGAGTTGAGGAGTGATAAGGATGGTTGCATTTGTTCAAGGAAGACTGAAGCAATGTTGCACAAAAATTAGGGTTTTGGGAGCAAATGGAAAACGTGAGGCAAGGATTCTAGGTAGAGGGTGGAGTGGATGGTGCTGATGGAGAATAAGCAGATGAAGAAGTGGTACAGGTGCTCTGCAAGTCGTTTTTCCAATCTGAACCAACAAAGACTTGTAAATTCAAAGACCTAGTTACGTTGACCTAATATGCTCGCTGCCAGTAAAGAGAATGAACAAAAGTGTGACCTGCAATGAAACCATGTATTTTATCTCATGCAACTAAGAAAATGAAAGTCTGAACTTGTAACCAACTTCTACAATGAAAATCAAACACTAGTGATTGCATGGCAAAGCAAAATCAGTGTTTTTGTGGGCAGCAAAGTCATCCTAGTCACAACTCCTGATCCCACTGAGGGAGAGGTGAAACCACAGATGTTTGATGGCCCTTTTCTTGAAGATTTTTCTGTTAACAACCTATCAACTAAATCTGAGCATGAAAAGCTATCTGACTCATCAAAAACAACCTAAATAACAAAACAAGATTTAAATCTAAATAGCAGATTTTATTCTAAGAATGCAGCAAAGACACATGAAAGTAAATAAAGGAGGTATTGGGCACTTGAGATGGGCCCAACCCCAAGAGCTACAGCCTCCTAAGAGATATTTAGAATTGGTACAAAGCTGGATTCATCTTTATTGATCAAAAGACAGGTTACATTCCAAAAATTGTCCACCAGGAGAACTTGAAAATGTGTTGAAAGCAAAGCTAATCTACTGCCTAAAAATCGAACTACAAAATGACAAAATGAATACAAAATGACTAACTACCAGCTAACCAAAATGAGGCCCTAAGCCCTCTTATTTATACAAATTGAGGACCCCAACAGTCCTCCTAAACTTTAGGGACTCGACTGCCAAAGCTTGTAGTTAACAACAGTCCTACATGACTTGCTTGGCTACCCTTGTGCTAATTGATTTGGTGGCCCTTGAACTCCAAGCTGATGGTGGAGAATTTGAGGTAAGGGCCCATAAATGAAGGGGACACCTTCCTACAAATCCTCTCCCTTGTTCTCCCACGAATTTGGCTGCCGAGTGCTTATTAAAACCTTCAATTTTGTCTCCAAATTGACCAAAAAGGCTACACAAAGCACACATTAGACTTTTTGGCATAATGACTAACCCAATTCACTCTATTACCATAAACATAATCAAAAACATGCAATAAACTAATGAGAATGGTGGATTAAGTCAAATTAGGAGGTTGAATGAGCCCAAATAATTATCCATTTTTGGGGCTCATCATCACCCCCCTACTGAAGGTGTTGCTCATCCTCTGAGCAACTAATCTATTTCCTCATCTTTGATGGCCTTGGTGGCCTCCCTTTCATGCCAAGCTTCTGTAGTGATGTCCTCTTCTTGATCATGAAACCATGTTTTTCTCTCTGCTTCTTCCCACAACTTATGCTCCTTTTCTTGTAGCACTTTTGTTAGTGCCTCAACCTTAGCCTGCAATTTGTTCTCTCTTTGCTGCTCATCAGATGTTTCCTTGTCTTTCCTTCTTCCTGTGATTTTTTGGCCACCTTTTCCTCCCATTTCTTGGTCTCTCTTAGCTTAGCCTGAGTTTCCTATAGAGAATTCTCAGCTTCCTGTAGAACTGTCTATGAGTCCATCATCTTAATTTGCTCTTTCTATGTGAAGACTTTTGGCTTCCTCATTCATAGATAATGGATCTCTTTGAAGTAGGCTCCTCCTTTTATTTAGCCTTTGTGTCCTTAATGAAAATTTGCTCCTTTGACTGTGGTTTGGGTCTGCCAGTTCTTATCTGCATGCTCTTTCTTGCCTTAAAATATATTGGAGGCTCCCTCTCTCACTTGTCCTTCCGCTTGGGAGAGGTACTTAGGGCGGCCAACACAGCTGCTACCTCGCTAGCTAGGATTTTGGCTGATTTCTCCTTCTGCTTCCCTTTTTCAGGACTTCCTGTAGAAAGTCCTGTAGCTGATTTCTGGCTTCCTGTAGAAATTGTTTCAACTGTTTTGGTCTGCTTGGCTGGGGGTTCCTTCTCCTTGACCTGTGTTGTGGTTGCTTTCGGTGTGTCCCTACTTGTTTGTACTTTTTTAGTCTTCCCTGCCCTGATTTGCAACCGTTTCTCCCTTGGCATTTGTGCCTTTATTCCACCCACAGCTTTGGCATTGGTAGCTTGGTGTTTGTCTTGTTTCTCTTCTTTCTTTTCCTGTGGTGGCCTGTCCTGGGTCTTCTTACCCTTAATTTCCTTACCCTTAGTTAGCTTCTCTGCCCCAATATGCTCCTTTTCCTCACTACTAGATGAAGTGTAAGTTCACATGACAACCACGGATAATGCTGAATCATGAATCCCCCTAGCATGGTAAGAGTGCTCCCTTTTTCTTATTCTTTTTCCAGAAACAGAAATGTTGTTCATAATTTCCTCTTAGACTCAAGGAAGAATTCTTCAGTTGTTTGATATCAATGAACAACAATTCCCTCATTTCAAGACTTTTTCTGCCCAAATACTCGACTGTCAGAAGGGAATTAGGCTCCCACAGACAAAGTGTAGAGCTTAATTTTCATCCCTAGCATGCATACAACCACATAAATTTCACATTCTTCATGCAAATGTTAGTCCTCACAGTGCTTTAATTCTTGTATAGGAGAAATTTGTTAATAGGAAAAGTGGAGGGAAATGTGATGCAGAACCAACTGAAAAATTTCATGTATCACACAGGAAAACTAGCATTCTTGACCCACAGGAAGATTTGTTTCATACTTTCTTACTCAAAAACAGTTTTAATTCGCCACCTTTCAGATGTATCATGCATGGAAGAGTGTTTTTTCAAGCCTACCACTTTCGGGACTCCCAATTTGTCGAAGAAAAATCCATGCTTTTCTACTCTGGAATTCTCTGTTGTACTTTCCTGTAGAACGTCTTCCTGTAGAAACGCCTGTAGAGTGCCCCTGCGCCTCTGAGTGAGCCTGATACGTGGCATAATTTCTAAAACAGGTAGAAACCAGTGGAGGACGACTAGTTCATCATTTTGTGGAAGCGGAGGATGCATACTTTAGTCAAGTGCAAATGGACAGCAGGTGGTGTGAGTTTCAGCCGAGAATTTTTCATTGCGGCGTGATTCTTGGCGAGGGAGTGAAGTGGCCAGGTGTACATGGCCACATGCTGACTACAATTCTACTTATTAACTGTATGTTTTCTTCTTGATCAGTTGCACTAGAGTTCAAATGGCTAACACTCCCTGTTTTTTCTTTTTCTTTTTTTTTTTAATTTCACGTGAGTTGTCTAACACATACATTGCATGATTCTTGGCTGATTGATAGAGAATTGGACAAGGAACTATCGGCTTAGTCTTGCTATATTCGTGGCTCAATTCCACCATTCCATTCATTCATGCAGTTTTTAAATTAGATTTGTGAAATAGAAGAACGAGTTTCAGTCACGTACCTGAAGTCAAATGGCTGTTGTGAGGTGTTGTGGCTAATCATTGGTGCATGCACTAGTTTCTTTGGTTGCATGAGGGCTTGGCTGATGATTCTTGGTTTTTTTCGTTGTGCAGGTGTCCTCTGACCAGATCTAAGCTACGGGCATTTTTTTCCACGTTCAAATCTGCACCTTCAAGCTGCTGCTACTGAATTTTCACTGGACCAGAACTTGTTTTCGCCATTGCTTCCAAATGATAGATTAGATCGATATAAAACTTTTTGAGCATGTTCCTATCATCATGATGCACCTCCCATAGCAAAATTGTGATCAATGGATGCACAAAGTTTGAGGAAAATGGAAAATTTCTGAATAATTTAGAGATCAATTTCTTGGAAACCATGCATCGGAATTGGCAGAAACCGCTTGGGTAGGTTACTATCACCCATATGCATCTCCCCATGAAACAGGTTTTGAAACAGATGCACGCATATGGAGAAAATGCAAAAATGGTTGATGGTGGTGGAGGCTAATTTCTTGGAAACCGTGGACTGGAATTGGCTGAAACTTCTCAGCCATGTTTCCATCACCCCTATATGATTCCCCGTAAAACGGTTTTTCAAATGGATGCATGGTTTTCAAGTTAGGGCAAAAACAAATACTGTTCTAGGTACTTTTGCTTGAAAGCATTCTACAATTTTGTTGCATGGTAAGAAAAATGAACTTGGGCTCTGATGCAGGTATGGAGATGATGGAGGAGGAGTTTGAAGATTGCAGGAGGACTTCTGAACCCTTGAGGAAGCTACCATGTTCGCCAAACCACCTTTTTGAAATCCATTTCTAGCTTTCTACAATTTCTACAGGAACTTCTTGTAGAAGCACAATGTAGAAGCAAAATGAGGTGGAAAAATGATGGAGAAAGCCGAGGGATGGACACAGAGGTGCTTGCAGGCCTAACCAATAGATTCCTACCATCATATTCCCTTTTAAAATTGAATTTGGTTCGTCCAAAGGTTCTACGGGATGTTTCCTGTAGAAAACACAGAACTTCCTGTAAAAGGCACAATTTTCATAAAAGGAGCACAATGAGGTGGAAAAGATGATGGAAAAGGGTGAGGAATGGGAACATGGATGCTTACAGGCATAACCAATAGATTCCAAGATTTAGATCCCCATCCAAAATTGAATCTAGCTCGCTTGAAGGTTGTACAAGATGTTTCCTGTAGAAATATAGAACTTCCTCTAGAAGGCACAAAAATTTCTTTGTCTTTGCTTTGAGTGATCCTCCTAACCTGCAATTTCCTTCTCGCAACCTGTAATTATTCAATGGAAGTTAAGTTTATTTTTCTTTTTCTTTTTCTCTTTTTTTTTGAAAAACAATTAGGGCGCCTCGTGGAGGTTTTCACCCTAATTGCCTGCCCTAGGCGCCTTTAAGGGATGTTTTCACCCAAGGATCTTCTTCTCTTTTTCCTTTTCTCTTTTTCCTCTTTTTTTCTTTTTTCCAACCCATTGACCGCCTCATGGAGGTTTTCAATCAATGAGCCCATCTAAGGCACCTTTGAGGAGGTTTTCACCTTAGATTTTTCCTCTTATTTCCATTTTTTCATTTTTTTTCTCTTTTTTTCTTTTTTTTTTCTACCCTACCCTACTTGAAAAACAAAATTGTTCTCAAGTATAAAAATACTTCCAATGGAACCATGTGCACATCGATATTAGAGACAAAATGATGTGGAGGCTCGAAATGCATGCTTTGACAGTTGTCCGGATTTCAAAGAACAAATTATTTGACTTTGAAGGGATCGAGCATAGCTGAGGAAGAGAGTACTGCTGCAACTTAGTGACCGTCTAAAACCATATCTCAATGTAGCTCTGATATCCTTGGTCCTTTTGCTAATCTAGATCATGTTCCATGTCACCTTCTACCATGACTTTCTCATCTTCCTCTTTTTGCTGATCTTTCTCTTGAATACATGGAGGATTTGATGGTAACCATGAGGGAGCACTCTCAATCTCTGATTTTGATGTCTTGTCTTCATCAAGTGCAGCCCATGGTTCTTTGCTATCCTCTTTTGAATCTTCTTTTACTGGATGTGGTCCTTCAATGCTTTCAAGATAATCTCTTTTTTGCAATACTCTTCCTAGTTATGGTGAGAATCATTGAAGTCAAGAGATCATTTGGACATGCTTGTGCCTCAGCTTTGCAATTGGTTGAGCTATTCAATATGTGTTTGAAATGGCGGTACGGGTAGCTGAGTGGAGGTGTATATTTGAGATGGATGTGGATGGGGTTGTGGTGGGGTAGGCATTTGGGGTTTCCTTGGTGGAGCAGGAGGCGATGGTTGTGTATGAGCAGGTGGTGGAGGAAAATGAGTGAGAGGAGTGTTGTACTGGGGCCTCCATCGCTGATGAGGTGCATTCCACTGAGGCTGTGGCTGAGCATAAGAGTGAAATGAATGAGCAACTGGAGGAGCATAATATCGATTTGTGAAGGAATAAGGAGGAGGTGTGAACTAGGAAGGATGAGCAGGGGGACCCCAAGAAGGCATGAATGTGGCTTGATAGGGGTCGTAATAGGTCTCGAATGTCCCTTGTAGTTCCTACTAGTAAGGTATAGGTCCATGTGACCTCCTTTGGTTCAAAAAATAGAGTGGTTTAGTGTCTTCTTTGGCCCTTTGATATGTAGATTTGATTCCAGGCAAGGAAGGGCATTGATATGTAGGATGGTATTCTTCACAGACAAAACACACTTCTATGGAGTACAATGGACATTTGTTTCTAGGATGCTTTCTAGTGCACCCGGGACAAAAGATGACCAAAGCCATCTTGGCTTAATCTTGCTTCTTTTGGATCTGTAAGGTATCCAGTTCCATGGCAAGAAATTGCCTCATATCACTTTTGAAATCTCCCTTCTGAGTTGCAAATTCATTTTTGGATAAGGTAATTCTCCAAACATTTTTGCTTGTAGCCATTTGCTCCAGAAGAATGTTTTCTTCTTCTTCTTCCCTTGAGGTTCTTCAAATATTTCTTGTTGTCCACTTAGGGGTTCTTCTCAATCACAGCCATCAAAGAAGAGAGAAGGTTGGCTGTGTGAAGCAGTGGGGGTGTTGTGCAATCATTTTTCTAACTTATCTCTACTCCTACAAGGCATGAAAGAAAATCTTTTTGGTTGATTTTTGTATTTTTCTTCTCGTACCTGCAAAACTAAAAATAGATTGAACTGCAACTAACTATCTTGCTGAAATTGTTTCAAGATAAAGACACCCCCGTCGCAGTAACAACAAAAAACTGTGCAGCTATCTACTCTGCCATTCCTGTTCCCGATCCCAAACCTCCTCAAAATTTCTCAAAGCCTGTTAATATCCAGGAGGGTATTCCTTGGGCCTTTTTTGACGGGGCCTCCTAGAACAACAAGGAAGGGGCTGGTCTGTGTATTCACCTTAACCAAGATCATTCCCTTAAAGCCTCTGTAGGCCTTGGAACAGGCTCAAATAACTTTGCTGAGATATCTGCATTACGCCTTCTTCTATGTTCGCTTCTTCATCGAAATATTTTTTCAATCCAAGTTTTTGGTGACTCTAGGAACGTCATCAACTGGGTCAACGAAAATGCTGCATGTCAAAATCAAATATTGAAGGTTATTCTTGAGGAAATACAGCGCTTAAAATCATCCTTTAACTCCTTCATCATATGCCATGTATACAGGGATAAGAACGAGGATGCCGATAGGTTTTCTAAGGTTGGTGTACAGCAAGTTTTGGGAAGCTGGACAATAATTGAATATAGGCAGGGGCAGATCATCAGTTCGACAGATCCTCCTTTCGAACAGTCACAGTGATAGCGGCACCCCCTCTTTTTTCGCTTCTTGGTTATGGATATGTCCGTCAATACAGTTTCTGTTCTTTGTTTCACGTTATATTTCGTTTACAGTTTCCCCTGTCAGTAATCAAGTAATTTTCTTTTTCTTACTGATCATATCAGCACGTCTGAAGAACTGTTAACAGATTTGTAAGAGGATGTTTTCTTAATCTGAAGGAGACCTCAAAACTGCAAAAATGTATATATGTCTAGTGTTCAAAGACTTGTTTAAGGAGGAAGAACAAATAGTAAAATATATGTCCATAATACAGGAATTTCAGATATCTGAACCTTCTACAAACAGTAAAAAAGGACTGTGATATTTGTGTTTTCTTAAGCAGAACAATCTTGCATCAGGATTGCAAGTGGCACATAGTATGTAACTTTTTATTTTTGCTTAATAAAAAGCTGGAGTTTTTCTTCGGAAAAAAAAAAAAAAATATCTTGCTGAAATGAAAATGTGAAATTGAGATGAAAGCAGGAAAGGACTAATCTATTTTTCTCAAATGAATTTGCAGGAATGAAATTCTAAGCTACGCTTGCGGAATTGAAATTGCAGAATTGAAATGCTAATCTACGCTTGCAGAATCAAAATTGTGGAATTGAAATGCTAACCTATGAAAGCAGGAAATGTCTACTCTACTTTTGCGGAAATGAAATTGCAGAATCGAAATGAAATAAACTACTTAGCATAAGGTTGTAGTGGAAGATAGAAGAAAAGCAACAATCACCAATACTTTGACGCTTCCCCGGCAACGGCGCCAAAAATATGGTGGGCCCCAGTATTGTAGCAATAATGCTGCAACTCTTGGGACTCCCTTCTTTAATTTTATCAACCCGGTTGTTCGTAACAAACTTGGAAGCGATGGTGTTGTATGCAGAAGTACTAGCTCTTGCCGCAGTTGTCACTTGGTCAGCTGGCACAAGTCCGCTCGGGGCTTAAGCCAACTTCTCTAAGCTCTTAGAAGAAGCTTTTTAACTGATGTATGAAATATAACTCAAAAGAAGCTAATCTACTTGCGGAAAGAAACTAAAAGCCAAAAAGAAACGCAAACCCTAGAAAACCCTAATTCTACCAGCTAGTCCTACTGATGCAAGGAAGAGGATGCAAGCTACTAAAAGGAATGCCATTGAATTCTAGGAAGGTAAAATGCATGTGCCTAAGCTACTTTTATAATGAAGTCTGAAGAAAACATCTTTTTGTATTTTTGAATGATTTTGTAGGATTATTATACATGTGCTTTTAACTGGCATTTGATCGTGCAGAGGTGGATCGGCGAGAGGAAATTATTGGAAGAGGTTGGGAAGGTTCAGAGATGGCCTACGGGGTCCCTAGCACCCTTCCTAAGAGTTTCATAGAGTTTGGCCTTCAAGAAACCTCATTTGTGAGCTTCTATAGGAAGTCTGCAAGGGTTCTACAGGATGTTCAGAGATTTCTACAGGATGTTCAGAAATTTCTACAGGATGTTTAGAAATGGGATTTTAGAGGATGGATGGAGGGAAAACGATGGAGGAATCGGTATGGAGGTGAAATAGGAGTGTGAAGAGGTCCAGGACTTGGGGAATGGAGCTGACGAGTGGCAAGGATGGTGGGATTTGTTCAAGGAAGACTGAAGCAATGTTGCAAAAAAATTATGGTTTTGGGAGCAAATGGTAAACGTGAGGCAAGGATTCTGATGGAGAATAAGTAGATGAAGAAGTGGTATAGGTGCTCTGGAAGTCGTTTCTCCAATCTCAACCAACAAAGGCTTGTAAATTCAAAGACCTAGTTACGTTGATCTAATATGATGGCTGTCAATGAAGTGAATGAGCAAAAGTGTGACCTGCAATGAAACCATCTATTTTATCTCATGCAACTAAGAAAACGAAAGTCTGAACTTGTAACCAACTTCTACACATGAAAATCAAACACTAGTGATTGCATGGCAAAGCAAAATCAGTGTTTTTGTGGGCAGCAAAGTCATCCTAGTCACAACTCCTGTTCCCACTGAGGGAGAGGTGAAACCACAGATGTTTGATGGCCCTTTTCTTGAAGCTTTTTCTGTTAACAACCTATCAACTAAATCTG